>CM022776.1:14244016-14306516 GCA_012411365.1 Ameiurus melas | reverse complement strand
CTCAATCACCAGGTTTCCTAAGCAAGCGAAGAAAAAAAAATACGACTCAGCTTGAATGTGTATATATGGTTTTGCCTTCACGTTGGGATTTTTGTGTGTGCATTTTGTTTACCGAGGTTTACGACATTCTTGGCCCAGAAGGTGGGATCACAGAAGAAGCGGACCGCTCCGTTGGCATGAGGCACCACGTCAACACGAGCTTTAAGCATGAAGCGCAGCTGGTAGGTGATCTAAACAAAAGCAAAGGGAAAAACGTCATTGAAATGATTAGGACTCTAAAACAACGGGTCTAAAATAAAATACATTGTAGAACATACTCCAAACTGTAACACACAGAAATGTACAACGGCGGCAGTGTAGCTTGAGCGTAAGGTCTTATTAAGTGATCTGTCTCACATCCGTCTACAATGTATAAAATTTAGAAGTGGAAGATTGGCATGAGAACGCAAACGATTAACAGGGTGACATGGTAACCTGCTGGACGGTGTTTCTGCTCTGAACTGCCACCTAGAGGACATCACACTTACGAGACAAAGCGATTCTGGAAGTTGCTCTGGAGAACAGTGTCTGCAAAATGGTGACGAAGGAGCATGTGAGCAGTGATGAAGTTTATTAATATTGCCACGTTTAGTCAATTGTACTTTCCTCCCAGGGAAGAGAGCGGATACAAACCTCCTTATTAGCTGAACTGGTCGTGTTTAAATACAGACTGCTCGGTTACTTAACCTAAACAGCATTGATTTTCACCACACTCGTAAACTGACTAGGCCACCATAGTAAAACATCACATGCTGCCCCAACCAGCACTGCACTTAACAGCACAGCTTGCTATAGTTGATGAAGTTTTAGGTGCTGCTCACACATCCGTGCACATCAAATAGCTCCTTTTCAGTCTGTTGAGAAAGTGCATCAAATCATATACCGTCACAAAATTGTAAGAAATGAATCGTTCCTCTTTGGCCGCGTTCACACCTGGCGTTAACGTGCTTCCTTAACATGCCAATCAGATCACGAGTGGACAGCAGAGTGAGACGCACAGCTGTTCGCACCTGGGATTACGACTGCATCTTCGGTGACCATCTGTGATCGGATTTCATGCTTTCGCTTCATTTGTTTCCAGGCTAAAATTGTCCTGCGCATCAAATTACGTGCACCTTTACACGTTGCGTCGAACGTTTTAATCGGGCGGTCTTCTGCGTGCATTTACTTTCCGCAAATCATATCGCAAGTAGCTTTAGTGGGCTGTTTCAAAAGTTTAAGTTGCCAAATGGTTCACTCATCCTGGGTCTAGATCAAGTTTCTCACCTATGGCGTCACATTTACACTTGCACTACGGGACCATCTCGGACAAAAGGGGCACCAAATGTTCGGTGTTAATTGAAGTAAACCACAACGGTGAATGTACATTCATTTCAATGTAATTGCTTAGCTATGATCATTTTAAAAAATAATAATAAAGTGAGTGGTAACTATTGACAACCATGTGTTTCAGTTCTTCTTTAGTTTGAAAAGTTATTTTTTTAATCATAAATACCTGATGATTGCTAAAATAAAGCGTGGTCTTAATACAGAAATGCAGGCAGATGGGAGGGGGGGACTCACCAGTCTCTTGCTGTAGAGCAATGCGGTGCTGCTGCCGTTGCTGATGGCCCAGTGTGTGAAGCGCAGAACATGCAGGATCTGCTGCGCCAGTGAGCTGATGTCTCGCTGCTGGTTTATTAACTTCACGGTGCGCTCCTTCGTCACGCTCTACAACAGGGAAACCACCGAGGACACGGAGCTCAGAATTTATTTTCCCTTCACTGAAAGGGTGTGATAATCTCATTTATACCAAAACGGTGTTAAATTCTCAATTCTGATTGGTCTAATGGTGTTGATTTTGTTTTTTAACAGTCTGGCTATAATTCAAGTTTACATTAAATGAACCCGTTCTAATACGTTATCGCTTCAATAGTAACAGCTACATGGACCTGCACTGCGGAAACTCCACGTAAGCCTAATAGAAACAGATTAGTTACATTATTTAGCAATATTTAAGGATACCGTTTCTGTATTTCTGCATTCCTCATACCTCCAGCTGCTGAAGCAGAGCTTTGCCTTTCTTGTTGATTTCATTGATAAGCGTGAAGACGGCGATCTTAATCTCATGCTCAACTTTCTTGTGCGTCTCAGCCGCCTCTTTTAATCTGTAACGAGAAGAGAGAGAAAATATCATTAAATGAACAAATTAAATATGTTTCTAAGTAACGAACAACTGTCCAAATCTTATTTAATAGTGAGTATTATATAATCTTATATAGTAGGGAGTGTCTAATTGTAGTAATCGTCAGCTTGTGAAGCATATGAATAACGAATGAACAGGCTGAACTGACATGTAACTACAGTAAGGCACCTGTGATTTACACACATTTAATCAGCACTGTAACAGTACTTCCAAGCCTTACCTATTTTGCACCTGAGCTGCAGAAAACTGTACAAAATTCCTCTTCTCGTGCAGTTTGGCCATGAACGTCTCAATAATTCCTTTCTGATTCTCAAAGGCCTCCTCCAGGAACTGGTACCTACCACAGAGGACAAGAAAATCAGTGGGCTTTATAGAATTTCACACCACAGCGCTGTTGAATTCTCGCTTCTAATTAGTTAGAAGGTGTTGATTAATTATTATTTTAACAGCAGCTCTTTGTAAATCCTTGTAATTGAAGATTAAGACTAAAACTAATAAACATTGCTACTTAAAGCAAAACATACTTTTGTTGAGATGGCAAGATTCTCTATAAAGAGATAAAGAGTCGTTTAACATTTAACATTCGTGGAAGGAGTCTTCAGTGTCTGAGAATTTTGACCGTCAATTCTTTGGGGGGGGGGGGGGGGGGGTGAGTTTTCAGGACAGGAGACTTTTCGTTTGATCTGTAATATTTCATGATGTTAAATGTAACTGTAAATGGAGATCAAGACAAAAAATAGTTTAAGAAGTCAATCTTTAACTTACGGTTGAAATTTTTTCTTTAATATAATAAATATGTTGCCTGTGGTATCAGAGGCATCTCGTCGCTAATTATTGTTCAAGAACACCATGTTGTATTCGTTACCGACTACAGGTGTTTCACATGTCAGTCCATAATGAGTAACTATCCTGAAGGCCTCAACAACAACAACAACAGGCAGCCTGACAGCAAACAGGTTCCAGAGAACAGGCTGGGGTGGATGTGAACGTAGAAAATCAAGTAAATATGTAGCAGATTACCGTCTATTCACATCCCCAAAATAAATCACCCCTTAACTTCTACAATTATCCACTTTCGAACTTTATTATTCAGTAACTACAGAGAAGCTACTGGGAAAGGAGAATATTTAGAAGAGTTAGAAATACGAGTCTAGGCCCTCTGATGGATCCTGAGAGTTTAACCCTTATATATTTGAGTAACACAATCTGACAATACATCTTTTTATAGGCAATTGTAACAAACAAAATATCAAAAACTAACATTACGTAGTCATGTGGTTATCGCCAGCAAAATATTTTGACAGCCTTACAATATTATTGAAGGGTATTTATGTTAATTAGAAGGTGATGATAAATGGCATAGTACCATCTTTTATGGAAGAATTAATATAATTTGTGTTTATCAGTGTGATTTGTCTGACAGTCAGAAGTAGAAATGACATTAAAGTATGACAGTAAAGAGAAGGACCATGTCTATGACCAGGTTTAGTTAATACAGGACTGAGAGAGCTCTATGCGTCTCAGGTTTATATTCTCCCTGGTTTAGCATGCGTGAATTCATGAGAGCCTTGAAAATAATCTTGGAGGACTGGGAATGTCCTTGAAAAACACAGCAGCTCAACTCTGGGGGAAGGTAATATTAACAGTAATGATGTGCATGGAGGTCTGACCTGTGTTCTTTGTGCTCCAGCAGCTGGCAATCTCTGCACGTCAGCTTGTCGCAGGTCTCACAGAAGAGCTTGAGTGCTTCCTGTTTGTGGATCGGACAGAAGACCGTCCTCTGTCCCGAAGTACTTACGGACTCTGCAACACCCAAAAAAAAAAAAAACAAAAAAAAAAAAACAATTCTGTCAAGGGCAAGTCAATAGAGTTAAACATAATCAGATCATGCTAATGAACACAAAGCCTGCCATTTTTGCTTTTATTTTCAGAGCCTTCCCAAAATGTTGATGATTTAGCAACAAAGTCGTGCATTATTTCAAAACTACTAAAATAAAAATAAAAAATAATTGGCCAGGGGCCTGGGGTGCAGTCTGCATTTCAGTTCATGCTAAAGGTGTTCAGTAGGGTTGAGGTCAGGGCTCCGTATAGGCCACTCGAGTTCTTCCACACCGACCTTGGCAACCCATGTCTCCATGGAGCTCGCTTTGTGCACAGGGGTTTTGTCATGCTGGAACAGGCTTGGGCCTCTTATGGCACTTTTCCACCTGACCGTGTATTTGTACAGTACAGGGTCTCCATAATACATTATTCCTGCGTGAAGGCAAGTGGAAGATGGCACCCACGTTTAGGCGGCAGAGGAAAAGCAAGCTAAGAAAGGTAAAGCGAGCCGAGTCGTACCGTGCAGTGAAAAAGTGGCTTTAGTTCCAGTGGTGAATTCTTAATGCGACAGTGTACAGAGTCCTACTAGACAGATGATCTTTTCCAATTTTGTGGCAACAAATTAGGAAAGAACCACATAAGCCGCGTGTCCACTGAAATTACTCGAAACAATTAATCCGAGGAACTTTTTTCAAAAGATACCATTTGGTTCCTCCAGACCGTTTCCATCGCTGTCTAAAGTACCGTAAGATTAGGCAAATTAGTCCGGTGATGTATAGTATGACTGCGCACGACAAGACCTTAGCGAGGATATGAAGCCTCAAAAGTATGCAATCAAACTGATTA
Source organism: Ameiurus melas (assembly GCA_012411365.1). Classification (NCBI taxonomy): domain Eukaryota; kingdom Metazoa; phylum Chordata; class Actinopteri; order Siluriformes; family Ictaluridae; genus Ameiurus; species Ameiurus melas. The sequence continues at coordinate 14,301,625 of CM022776.1, read as the reverse complement.
CCGACTACGTTTACATGGACAACAATAATCCACTCTTAATCTAATTAAGACCATAATTTGATTAAGAAACTATCATGTAAACAGCAATCTTAATCTAATTAAGGTCATAATCTAATTAAAACAGGTGGATTACTCCTGTTTTAATCATATTATGGACGTGCATTACAGACGTGTAAACATCTTAATCACATTATGAATGTCGTGTGAGCGTTTTCACCGAATTTTGCGACAGGACACGATCACAGACACAGCAGTTTTACGGTGAACAAGAGAGTTCGGCTGCATCCCAAACTGCATATTTTCCTACTACAGGCCTGTAGTGGAGAAAAATACATGCATCTCGGCTACTATACAGTAGGTAAATATGCGATTTGAGACTCAGCCCACGGCTTCAAGCAGTTGTCTATTAACATGTACAGCATGACTAATAATTAACTGCACTTAAATGATTCGTAAAAAATGAAACAAAAACACCCAAAACTGTATACGGTACCATAACGAAGACGAAATGCATGTTGAAACGTGAAATTCTGGAGGGATGTCGGGCCGCGGTGACGTAATGACGCGGGCTCTTAATCTAATTATGATCTAGAACATGTAAAACGGGAACATGACCGGAGTATTCTAAAAGCGACTCATGTAAACACATTAATCACATTATTAGGTTACTTGGATTAAGGTCAATAATTAGATTATTGCTGTCCATGTAAACGTAGTGAATGACACAAAGTAAGCTAATTTTAATGATCTAAAATGTTTGCTCAGCTCATGAGAACACGTAGCAGGCTCTGATTGGAACACGAACCGGGAACCAAACTGGTGGTCTAGTGGTTCGGATTCTGTGATGTATTGCTTTGCTAAAGAGGTCATTGAGAAAATGCTGGAAAAAGGACCACCTCCTGACAAGGGACTTTCTGATGGGGAAATATTTTACCCGGAATTTAATTTAAACCCTGGTCCCTGTGGTGGAAACATACAGAGTACCTCCAAAAGTCCCTAGTTCCAGGGGAAAATTCCTGCACTGGAAACGCAGCTATAAGGGTGTGATGGTCAGGTTTCTACATACTTCTGGCCATATAGTGTATTTATGGTAATATCTGCTACAGTCATTAATCATTTAATTTCGTTAAAAACACAGTAGAGCCACCTCAGAATGCCCTCCAGACTCTATAAATGGGCTTTTCTGAGCACTGTGCCTCATGTCAACCCTGCAGGCTTCTATCCTTTTACTAATAACCCCAGAAAACAGGCTAACTCAATCTGGGAGGGCTCACGTAACTGAAAGTGAGATATGAAATCTCACAGATCTACATGTCGAGGAGCCTCCTCGTAAGAAAAAGGTGTGTGACAGCACTGTTTATCACCGTAGTCAAACACTTCCACATCTTTCACATGGATCAAGGTGAGAAAACTCATGACAAATACTGCCAGAAGGGGGTCGAGGCAGTGGTTAAGCGAGGCGTTTCATTAATAACGGCGCAGCTACTTAATAATTCTAAAATCATATGCGCGTTGTTTGAGTGTTAATCAGTTCCTGAGTTATAAAACCGAGACTATAAAGTGCAAAAATTCCTGCAAATTGGAATGTTATTATTTTAGCGTTCACTGGCTTATATTATTATTAATAAATTATGCATTGCACTAGCTAATTAGTGTTGTCTCAGCTGTACTGAACTGGGAGAATATAAATGCTGTGCAGCATTAATGACCTAAATCCAGATAATGCCTAAATCTCAGTCTAATCTAGGCTGTGATGGTGTCTTTGCACGCACGCACGCATCACGTCTAAAATCCTTCCCTTGCTCCGTTTCCCCCTCTCAGTCACTCCTGAGTGGCCATATGGTTTAACGGCTCCTCTCCAGATCTGTTGGAGTTCGTGTGCGGTAATGAAAACAGTGCGGCCGAAAGACCGACTCACTGGAAGCTCTGCCTGTTGCCATAGCAACTGCATTACGATTTCCCTCCCGTTTGGACAAGGCCAAAACTAGCAAATGATTAAACTCTGAGCGTCTTGACTACTTATTAGTTCATATTTTTACTGCGAGAACTGTGCAGGCAAAAAAAAAAAAAAAAAAAAAACCACACACCACCAGCTTGAACACTCGCAATGTTAATGAAACCTAGGCCCACCATGCTCTTATTGAGGAACTAAAACTGAACACAAATCAACAATTTATTTACAACTCCATTTTTTTTTCTAAATCACTTTGCATAATTTCAGCTTAGACATGTGGATAAAATGTGGGCCCAATCGTAAAACGAAGGGACCATGGATCGATCTCTCTATTTCCACCGCGGACAAGCAAATTACGTATCTGGGCTCTCAGTGTTTCAGTTACATGGCAGCAGCAGGTTTAGTAGGTTGTTGATATAACTTAAACCATCACTCTTTCCCCCTTCACTCATTCAACAATCTGAATGCACTCCCCCTATTGACTTTCGCAGAGAAAACTTTTCATTGTAAATCTTTGTTTAAATGCAACGCACTCCAATTGCTGGTTCTTGTATTTGTTGGTATGACAAGGAGGAGGGAGGGGCCAGGCTGTGAGGACACACACCTGGAACTGAGTTGACTACTAAGTGAGAGAGAGCGATAAAGGAGTGGCTGTAACCGCTGGGGGGAAGGGGTGAAGGGGAGAGTGAGGGAGATGAGGAGAGAGTGAGGGGGAGAGAGAGAGACAGAGGGGGGGGGGAGAGAGGGGGTATGGGAGGGGAGAGGAAGAGATAGATTGGGGAGAGGGGAGATAGGAGGGGAGAGAGGGAGGAGGAGAGAGAGAAGATATATGGGAGAGAGATAGAGAGGGAGAAAGGGGGATGGGAGAGAGAGAGAGGGAAGGAGGAGGGGAGGGGTGAGAGGGAGGGGATGGGAGGGGGTGAGAGAAGAGGGAGGGGTTGGGAGAGAGAGGGGGGGATGGGAGGAGGGAGGGTGAGAGAGGAAAAGGGGGAGGGGATGGAAAAGGGGAGGGGGAAGAGAGAGGGGAGGGGGAAAGAGAGGGGAGGGGGGAGAGAGGGGAGGGGAGGGGGGAGGGGAGGGGGGAAGAGAGAGGGGAGGGGGAGGGAAGAGAAGGGGAGAGAGGGGAGGGAAGAGGGAGAGAGAGAAAGGAGGGGGGTAGAGGGAGGGATGGGAGGGAGGGTGGAGGGGAGGAGAGAGAAAGGAGGAGAGAGGGAGTGACAGACACACGTATGTATTATGTATGACCCACGTTTGTGATTTACGTTCTGTTTGAGTTCGGTTTATGATTAAACTTTATGTTTCAGATCAGTTGGATTCCCGCATCCTCCTTGCCCATCTTTATAGTTTGTTACAGTCTGTAGCACGTGTGGTTTTTCCCACCGAATTCCACCACCCGATGCACTACACACGCGCACCAAGGACGTGGCCTGGCTGTTACGAGGAACTATTTTTTCTAGGTTTATTAATTAGGATTCCCAGAATCAGGAATACAGTGAGGGAAACCGTGACTAAGCTGAGGAGAATACAGTGCTGTTCAGCACAGTTATATAACAAACTTGAACACAACACGCAGTAACCTCACATTTATACACTCCATCGAGTGAAAACAAAGGCTCTAGTCAGATCCTAGTAATAATCTTTACATGTGTCAAGAGAATACCATAGCGCATAGCTAAAATGTCAGCCAAAGACGTTTGGGCATGTGTTCGAACATGTTTCACCACCAGAGACAAGTTAGATTTAGTTAGATAATGTCACCCTCTCGTTGTTTTAGCCTAGTCAAGTTGACTTCCGGGGATCATAACACCGAACTGGGCAGCACACCGGAGTTATCATTTTCATGACTTCTCCAGACCCATAGCAACTTACCAAGGTCCCCTCAAGTTCCTCAACTACTCAGTAGCTCAAACAACAAAATGTAAAAACGTAAATGCATCGTATGTGCTGCTTTCAGGCAGTATTAGCAAAACGTTACTTAAATCAGTGTAACACGCTACTATCGGAACAAAACGAGCACGTAAAACCCGTACCTTGAGAGACCTCCTCTTTTTTACGTATCGTATGATCCTTGGTGAATTTCACTCTCTGGTGTGCTTCGATGCATGTCTTGCATAACCATTCGCCACATTCCACACAGAAACCAATGGCGCTGGCGTTGTCTTCACAGCTGGTGCATACCTGCAGTGTTCCAGCCATACAAAACAAACAAAAATACACTCTTAAGGAACTTGTACACTACAGCTGCATGTTCACGTGTGCTAAAAAAAAAAAAATAAATAAATAAATAAACCCTTAGTGATTGATGCATGTCTAAGGTGTAGATTTCCTCACCTGCGTTGATTTTTCTGTCGCAGTGTTAGAAGCCTCTGTCGTGTCCTTCACAAAGTAATTGTCCACCAAGTCGATCTGTTTGTAGTCCTGGTAGCACACCGTACACCTCATGACATTCACTAGCATCGGGATGGAGAAGAAAACAAAAAACAAGGAGAAACTGAGAGATGCAAAGCATCACATGTACAACAACGTTAACCCAGGCTGAGTTCACAGACCCACTCTTGAACCTTCCCCCACCCAGATGAACGTACGCCATGTAGCAGTGACTTCACTTATTAAATTTGGCGTCTATGCTTGCCATATTTCAGCCAGATGGAACTTTTTAATAAGAAGTGTTTAAAGACTTGTTCAGACGTTTCTGAAGTCTCTCAAAACCTCATCTTGGAATCGGTCATGAGTAATATATTGGAAGGCGAGAACGCTCCCCATTATTATATTTCAACCCTGGAGTAATATTTGCCTAACCATATTAATATTAACCGAAAATCTCTCTCCACACATACGGAGCCATGAACGGAAAGTCAAGGATAAGCCTTCGGGGGAACATAATAAAAATAAAATAAATAAAAAAGATAAAGATATACCAAGAGAAGTTAACATGTAATATTAGCTTAACCTCACTGAGAAATCCTGTATAATGAAACCAAAACTTCACTGTGCGCACATCCACGTATGCAAAATGGGGAGTAAAGTCTGGGGGATAATAACAATCAGCAAACAAATCAGGGAAATTTTCATAATAATACTTTAAACAAATTTAGTTATGGAAATAAACTGAGCCTGAAGCACAAACGTTGCACATTACTTTTACATTACTGTGGTGTTTATTTTCGGGGTGTTTTGTTGTTGTTGCTTGTTGCTGTTGGTTTGTTATAATTATCGCAAGGTTTAAGAGACAGTTGCAACGATTTGCCTTTAACAAATGGTTTTTCATTCCGAGTGTGCTCCAAACGAGTGCACGGGCATTACATTAATCTATCCATAAAACTAATTGAATTTCACTCTAATCCAGTTTTTAAATCAGATAATGAGTGCGATATGGCCTTTTCCCTTCCCCCTCATCCCCATTCATCACTCGCCCCCTCTTAATAGCCTCTTTGACATGCCATCAATTCACTTCCCCCATCTAGCCGGCTGCAGCCAGAACCGGAACGAACTGGTTTGAGCCTGTTTGAGCCGGCGCTCACTGCAATCAGCCGGTTCTCTCTAATCCCCGGCTGAGGGAAAAAAACCCACGCTGATTGGCTGCTGAGTGCAGCTGAAGTGAACACAGCCAGTGAAGATAAGTGATGGACTGTGTACACTGCACAGGATTTATTCAGAGCCTTCATTAACACCAGTCATACATGCTCCGTGAGAAAAAACAAAACAAAAACACCTCACACAGAAGAGCGCTCAGAAGACAAATAATCACCACATCCAGAGTGACTATTCGAGATTAGGGTTTGGACAAATAACAAGTCCTGTTCCAGAAGAGCCAAAAACATTCCCAACTCCTGCAAGACTGTAAAACGTAGGCCTTTGGCTGGAGCTCGATTTACAACATGAGCATACAAAAAGTGCCATTTCTTCTTGATGTGAAGTACTGACGAGACTCATTTTCGACTTGAGTGGCAGAAATGCGCTGAAAATTATAATTTTTTTTAAATGCACCAAACGTCCGAAGAGCTATTTCTTCTCACGATTGTTAAAAAAAAAAATGAAGGGGGACGGGAGCCAGAGAGAGGAGTTACAAAGTGCCATGTCTTGCAAAACCTAAAGGAAACGGTACATTTTTAAAAATGCAAATACAGACAAAAACACTGACAAGCTCCTGTTTCAGAACAGAGACAAACCATCAGAAAGACAACTAACACAACAGCCTTATTATTACACAGACAGGTTTTAAACCATCAACAGCCAACGCTGGCTTAAAGAGGCTTTAAAACATCAACATCTACGGGTGTTCTTACTAACCGCAAAAGGGTTTTACACGTAATCGTGTTTAAATTACTGATGTGACAAAATCAACACACAGACGACCGTAAAGCACAATTTCTTCTTTTTAACACAAATACCGACAAAATCGTGTTACTGAAATATTTAAGAGGTAAGACACGCAAATGGGGATGAATATCTGCAAAAAAAAATCTAGAAATGTCATTTTAAAATGTCAAAAACATCCACAGAACACTATACACTTCTAACCGATCGTATAATGTTAAGAGGGGAACGTTTGTTAAGGCCCAGTCTTTCAAGTGACATTCAAGAGGCCCCGCCGTCTCACATTTCAGTTCTGTAGAAAAATGAAATTGAGCACACGGTCATAAAAAAGCAGGGGAAAAAAAAAAAAAAAAAAAAGATTTTGTATTATAGAAACCGTTTTTAAAATCGAGAACCAACATTCACAGCACAGCTGGAACATTAGCATTTAAACAGACAAGTGTTCAATGGGGGAACCTCTGTGGTTCCAAGCAAAGTTGAGGTTCAAAACTCCCACATGAACCGTGTCTCAATTTTTGTTTGTAAAGCCAAAAAACCATACACTTCCCTTCAAAAATCAGTGTGTACTTCAACCGAGCTTCATTTCTTCCTTGCCAACCATGACCGTGAGACGCAGCCTAGCTTTGACCTAATATCACACTGCTGTCACTTCTCTATGGTGCAGTCTTGCATGATTCAACAAAAAGCGGAAACGCAAACATGTCATGAACCGAGGTGACCGGCGTTAAACATATAAACAATCGCTCCAGGATTTTGCGATCGCAGGAATTACAGCGGATTTTCCACCGTTTTGGGCCAAGACACATCATGTGACATTACCACAACTCGCGGCAAATATGAGCACGGCTAAAAGGCCTCGTTTACCAAGAAATATCAGTGAGAGAAACAATTCCGTGCCACTGCAATTTCACCAAGTCAAGCAGTTTTCTACCAAAAAAAATTATTGCATCACAAGTCAAGAATTTACCACCCCAAAAGTACAGAATACAAAAAATACAGAATGCAAAGATTCTAACAAAATCATAATAAAATTCTACACTTATTTCTTAGAATAAAAAAAAGCATTATAAACAACCATGTGTACTTTAAAGAACAGCAGCAGAAGAAAGGAAGAGCTCGTCATTAAGCACGTGTTAATCTGAATTTTTATACGTAACCTGGTGGAAGGATGTAAGGAAACATGACGAAGCGTTCTGTTGCAGGACAATAATTAACTATTACAACTATTCCTACAACCAACTATTACATAGAGCAACAGCTTATACTTTTTAAATGCTTACAGTGACATTTAACGGTGCAACACGTCCACAAAACAAGCTAGCCCTTTTATCACTTACGTCATAGTAGCAATAAACAGTCGGTCCTTCACCAGCCTCTCTTTTTTTTTCTTTTTTTCCTTCACTCTCTTAAAGACAAGATTACTTTTTTAAAAGACAGAAGACAGAGTCACAGAGAAACGGTAAAACTCCTTTGTACTGAAGCCTTTCCCGTTGAGGAAAACTAACTGACCGGTGCATAGTGCTGGTGCAGATGTCTCTGTCCATAAACATCATCTCAAAGAAATCTGTTACACCTCTCATCATTTCTTCCTGGTTTAAGATCATGTGAAGTTCACCATACTAGAAACGATAACGCATTACAACAAGCACATTAATACAGTCCTGCAATCTGCCTTGCAGCTATAACATCAGAGCTGCTGTTATAGAAAATCAATCAACACCTTCTGACCAATCAAATTCGAGGATTCAGCAGTGCTGTGGTATAAAACAAATGAATCCAACCAACAGGTTCGATAGCCATGACTTGCCTATCCAGCGTAGTAGATTTTTTTTTTTGAAGATGGACACTCTTATCCTTGTACTTAATAAAATTCAAGCAAACACACACACAAATCACTAATTGCTAGAACCTAATATAAGGGGTAGTAATAATGATGTGGTTCAGCTCCTTCCCTTTTTCACTCATCATTGCTGATATTATTTGATTGAATTACATGATATCTAACTGGTACAATGGACAGGTGAGAATGACATAACAGGAAGTGGTTACGGCACAATGCAGATATTTTATGAATAAGAGTACGTGTACCATCACTCACACATGATGCTAAAAGTAAAACTGACCTTTTTACCCCAAGGCAATTTTTCAATTATTTTCATAAATTTCTTCCTGCATGTAAGCTTCGAAAAGCAGATTCGGTCAGAACACGACTAGGGGCCTCCACAGGTCACCGTCTAACTCCAGTACAGCCACAATGCGGGGAGCTCTCATTTTCTAATGGTCATGCTTTTCCAACTTAATGTGTGACTAGATAAAGCACTGAACTCGCTCGAGAATATTGTGTAGTGGTTCTCAAACTTTTTCAGCGTGAGGCTCCACTTGTGTACGGTGCATCCGTGTGTGTGGCCCACTAGAGTTGTCAAATTTTTGAAATTTAATTTTTTCCATGCTAGGCTCTTCTGTATTAACTTTCTCAGAAAGAGACTCGATCCATGTCCCCTTTCTAAAATCTTATCCAGTTGAACTAGTCTTAGGTTCTATCCACCTGTGGCGAACAGTACACTAGGATATCAACGGCTGTTTCTGTTTGGTGTGTGTCTTAGTGTGTTGTGTAGAATTGATTCTATGTGGCCAGTCATTTGAGAACCACTTGTATAGTGTATAACTCAGAACTTAAAAAAAAAAAAAAAAAAACAGAGCTTCTCAACCTTTTCTAACTAAAGCCCCGCCTCCAAATTAGAGGAGACCAGGTATAATGATCATCTATTCTAGATCAACTCTATATATAACCTAATCAATCTATCTCTCTATATATATATATATATATATACATATATACACACACACACGGGGGCTTGGTGGTTAAAGCTCTGGGTTACTGATCAGAAGGTCGGGGGTTCAAGCCCCAGCACTGCCAGGTTGCGACTGTTAGACCCCTGAGCAAGGTTCTTAACCCTCTCTGCTCCAGGGGCGCTGTGTCATGGCTGACCCTGCACTCTGACCCCAACTTCCTGACATGCTGGGGTATGCAAAGAAAAGGATTCCAATGTGCAAATGTATAAGTGATCGATAAAGACTCATTATATAACGGACAGGTATAGAACATGAATGATGTTTCTGAACACTATAACTACTTCGAACAAGAGAACTAGGCTGTAATAACGTGTACTATTTTACATGTAAAACATGCTGCATTACATCTGTCTTATTACTTATTATCCATGACATTGTGAGATCTCCGGCTCTTAGATCCTCACTGAACACAGCAGATGCAGAGAGAGGTGTGAGCGCAGAGGGAAAGCAAGACCTCACACTTGCAGGGCAGTACTGGCCACATTTGGCAAGTCGCTAGGCGCTTTTTTTGTTGCAACAAACAGAAAGTCAACTAAAGGGGTCTAAGTTGGCAACACTGGTCTGCACGGACAGCTAGATAAAAGGCAGTTAAGCTCCGCCTCTCCCCAGCAAAAAGAAAATACAGAGGGAGAGGGAAAGCGGGGTTTTTAATTTATACACATTCTATTTGAAAAACAATAAAATAAACAAAGAACCCAAATGATGCCCTGTGTGTTTTTTTCCCCTGACAAAATTTTTTTATCCTGGTCAGAGTGGCGGTGGATCCAAGGCCTATCCCGGGAACACCAGATCTGACGTGGGAACAGACCTCAACACATGCACCACACACACACGCGCGCGCGAGGGTAAATTTAGAGTAGCCAGCAGGTTTCTTGCAGGAAACAGGACAACCAGAAGGAAACCCACACAAACACGAGGAGGACATGACAGTAACCCGAGCTCAGGATTGAGCGGTGGACCCTGGATGTGTAGAATTGCACGTTTAATGTACATCAGAGGTACATTAAAATCATTTTAAACATGCAAACTCTTCATTTTCGCATTAAAATTTTCCAACACTTTAAATGAATCACATGAATATGAATCGCATGCATGAATATGAATCACATGAAAATGTATCATATGTAAATGAACCACATGAAAATGAATTACATGTAAATGAATCACATGCATGAATATGAATCACATGAAAATGAATCATATGTAAATAAATCACATGTAAATGAATCATATGAAAATGAATAAATGAAGGCAAAAAAAAAATAAATAAAAATTTTCCAACAGTAGCTTTATAAGCTATCGTCGATATGCACCATGCCGCGTCACTGCATTCTGAACGTACTTTATGTTTATTCTTTACTATGACACTGCCGAGCAACATTCAGTTTCCAGTGCACGTGAATCACAAAGCAAATTCATGACAGACTTTAGAAGCGTGAGCAAATACAAACCGTAATATCTTTTTTATAAATGATGTATTATATTTATTATTGTGACTGTTTATCAGTCTTGGTAATTTTGTTGGTTAGACCAGCTTACTCTCCGAGTTGTTTTCACATTGTGGACAAAGTTCGGTTTTTGTAGGATACACTGCTGTCTTATTTGTTTATGGAGACTTTGGGTGTGTGGGAGTTTGGTGGATTTTAAGAGTAATGCAGAACATGCCAATGCTTTGAAGGTTGTAATGTTATTTAATTGCAAATCTGTTTTTAGAGGATTTAAACCCAACATGGTGAACAAATTATATTATAGAATTCGGGCAATTTTACTGGGGTTATCTCATACAGTGTGGCAAGTCTGGAAAGACCTTTGTAATATCAGTCTAAAACTGGATTTAAAGAGAAGCAAATTATAAATGAATCACATGTAAATGAATCATACGCAAGTGAATCACATGTAAATAAATCACATGTAAATGAATCATACGTAAATGAATCATACGTAAATGAATCAATAAATTAAAGTCAAGAGCTTTTTTTCCCCTCCCCCAGAAACACCCCGTCAGTCGTCCTGCACGTCCGAGGCTACGCCCATGTCAATCCCGATTGATCTGAAAACTGCATTTTCTTTCGTTTCAAAACACTTGCCGTCTAATCTGGAGTTTTAATAATGTTTTCCAAAAATTGTTCGTCCACACTGAAACGTCTGAAAATGCTTACATCCCTACACTTACATCATGTGCGTATAAACGCCCGAAGCTATGGCCGACTTTATTTCCGTCGAGCGTCTATTTACTTTCCATTTCCGCACTTGTCCTCGTGTTCCAGCGCCGAATAGCAATTGCAAATAAATAAATAAAATATATGAACATTCCATCCGACTTGTGAAAAAAATTCTATGTGAAGGTTGTACAACGCTATCAAACTGGATAGCAGGCACAACATCGACCATCTTGTTTGTTCTGAGTTGAACGGATCGCATGACTGCGTCACATGACTAAAAACACACCATCGTTGTTGAGTATCTCCGTTTTGTCAGTCCTCACGACGTGTGGACACAAGGCCAAAACAGAGGAAAAAGACGTGCTTTCAAATTTATCTAGATTAATGTGGATGCTTACACATTTCACATGCTTACATCCGATCTTAGCCTCTTTATCTAGAATTTTTTATTATTTTTTTATATATAAACACAACCACTAACCAGTTAGCTTCTGAAATGCTCCAGTTCTGTAGGGCCACTGCATCTTTGTGCGACCTTTATGTACTGAAAATTTACGTTTCCCACTACAGGAAACTTTTCAGGACGGAAGTCTTTGCAATTTCTCTAATGTGACAAGCTGCATTTTGGTGACTTTTTATAGCCGTTAAATTGTAAACGATAACAGGAACTAACTTGTCCCAGACATTCCACAACTATTAACAGATAAACAGTATGACGTCTTACTTTAATACATTCTCCTTTTTTTATTTTTTATATAAACAGAAATCCTGGTAAACTATTGACTTTATAGTATGGATAATCGACTTCTACGTCATTGACGCCATACAACAGAGCCGGAGAACTGCATATCCCTCACTATTTACTCACGCAATCCATAACGCACAAGATTAATCCTTTTACAGGAGCGCTCGATGATGAAACATTCAGATTCCGTGCATTTAGCTATGCTGGATTAGCTTTTCCTGCTGCATAGGACGGAAAATACGGTCCATTTTTGAAAACTCTGGGTGTTGGCGATTCTTCGCCAAAACGGAATTTTCGTTTCAGGTTCAATCAAAGTTATCAGCGCATTGCTAGATCCAACGGTCAACAACTGTCAAAATACTCATTTTCAAGCTGGGTCAGGGTCACGGTGGTTAAAGAGCCTTTCAAACTGAGCATGATTAAGCAATGTGGATGTATGATGTGATGACACTCTTGAATCGAAACAACAGATCCCAATGGAGCGAAACAACAGATCCCAATGGAGCCTATGTCTATTTCGCCCCCATCGCTCCGCGATGAAATGGGCCGTCCAATTAGATTTGAGCTTTAGATCACATGCCGGAGCTGCTGCTGTTGCACAAAAGGGTGAGATTTGTGAAAACCAGTGTAAACACTGAAGGAACGTATTCCGGAAGAGAGAAGAGAATGGATGTCGAGTTCTTGTTATCGTTGGTGTCTGAGAACTTTTTGATAAAAGTCACAGCGAAACTCATTTTCTTTCTTTTTCCTGTACTTCTTAACAGTTTGTGTACCTTGTGGTGCTACGTGCCAACATTTAAGTGATTTTCTCAGTGGTCCAAGAGGATAGGCGGATCATCTGAATAATGGGTTGCGCCACCTAGTGTGCAGTCGTAAAATGCATTCACGCCTCGCTCAATATGAAAAAACCTTTAAAAGACAATCCTGGGAATGCTTCGCTCAAGACAGGAGAATTCACCTTGGATGGCACCACACAGACACACACCCACGGGCAGTTCACCTACCTGCATGTTTTTGAACAATGGGAGGAAACTAGAGAACCCAGATGAAGTCCGTGCAAACACAGGGACAAAGCGCGAAACTATCACAGACAGTAAGCTGAGGCCTGGTGCCGTGAGGTGCCAACTCTACCCACTGCATCACCGTGCTGCCCATCAACTGAGAACTGTTCATATTAATTAACAGCTCCTGATTCCCATGCTTCAGTTCATAATAACAGACACATTGTGCACGTGTCCTCCTTGTCACTCTGCTGCTGAAGATAGTAGCATACAGCAGACTAGGTTTTCCAAAGCGGGCGAATCTTTGTGCAAAACACGTCCCATTCAGTGCCACAAGGACCTAAAACAATACTGTGGACTAAGTGGGAATAATCAGGCATCAGGTAAATCCTGAAAGAGAGAGGAAAAAAAAACCCATACCCAGCTTAAGAAACAGCTGCTCATCAGTGCTTAACGAACAGGGGAGCTGCTCATCTTCTCAGTTCAGTGGATAAAAACATACAGTACTAGTTATTTATTACAAACAGGAACACGTGCGCGCCCATGAAATACCAACAAGACCAGGACTACCTTCGGAAAATGCCAACGAAAGGATGCTGAATGTTCACGCAAAAGTATGCCTCATTTTAAAACGACATCCTGGTCATTTCAGGATAACAAATCAGCGTCAGGAATAGATTATATAACCGTCTAAGTAGAGACTGTACTAATCAAACAATATGATGTGTACACTCCCAAGCAGACAAAGACCTGATCCAAGCAGTCTCACTTTCTCTCTCGTCCGATCGATTAAAGTAATAATAGAACAACGTTTGGGCGAGAAGTTATAGGAATCCAATCAACGATGAGGCGACCGACGTGGATTCATTTCCTAAAATGGCACGTCTTGAAGGGTTTTATTTCTCTTATAAACCACGCTACGACGACCAAAGACTGCTTCCGTAAACGATAAACAAACCCCTTACGGAAACCTTCACCGGATCAACGATCAGACCCTGAGAATTAGCCGTTACTATGGAAACGAAAAGAGGACAAGGCCATACGGCGTGAGCTGCTGTGATAGAATCGCCATCTTCCGACCCGTCAGATGAGAATGTGAGAAAAAGCGCCGGTGCGATAACGCCTGGAATCAAAACGAGTTTGTGGATCTCCTGGATGTCCAGATATCACAGAGATACTTACGGTCGTGTAGTTGTCGCCTGGCAGGCCATGACTGCTATCTGACATGTTCTTCTATATAAAGTGTATAAAATCTCTGCCGTTATTTAGGACCAGTAACTCGTCCATGAAGTTCTAGTAAGATGTTTAGGGTTGTAGATGTTTTATAAAGCTCGTCATGTGTGAGGATTATTAGCTTGCCGAGACTGATAAGGTCAACAAATGGGTTTCCTGATCTCCGGGATCCTTCCGTTTTATTTTATTTTATTTTATTTCTCCCCCCATCTCCACTCACCGATATGCGTGTCCTGACCGTGGGGACCGGCGACTCCTACGCTGATCTGTCTCTCGGGTTGAGGGATACACTTTAGGCAGAAAGAGTGCAGACATGGCAGGAGTTTGGGCTCGCACTCGCGGCTCTGGAGGCTCTGTTTACACACGGCGCACGTATCCAGGAGGTTTAGAGGCACCGCGGACGGAGCCGAAGCAGCGACAGCGGCCGTTTCTGTACCGGGAGCGGGGGAAGAAGTGCCCGCCACTGCTGCTGTTGTTGCTGCGGCGGCGGCGGCGGCGACGGGAGTGGCGGTGACGGTGGCCGTGGCGTCTACCGCGGGCAGCGAGGGCTCAGTGCTTTCTGTATTCGAGTTTGCGTCCGGGGTACGGTTAACGCTACTGCGGCTGGCGCTCGCTTCCCCTCCTCCTTCTACCTCTCCTCCCGCTGCTGCTGCTGCTCCTCCTCCTCCTCCTCCATCGGCGGCAGTCGAGGCGACGGGTTCGCTACTCTCGGCGCTGGGTGTCGGCGTCTCCGGAGCGGTTTCCCGGGACTGTCCGTCGTCTCCGTCCTTCAAGACAGCGTCTGTGTCGTTAGCCTTATCTGAATGTTCACCAGCGGCGTCTCCGTTTAGCGTCGTCGGAGGTTCTACCTCCATGCTAGCTGGGCTCTCTGTATCCCCTTGGCCTTTGTTGTCCGCCATCTTTGCTCCTCTTTGAACCGCCTGACGTGACGTTCCCGTACGCTGAGAAAATTCGCGGAGTCTGACGTCATCACGCTGCAGTTGCAGTCCGCCGACGTATGAGTCGGTGATTCATCCGGAAAAACAAACAAAACAAACAAACAAACAAAAACTTTCTTCATTTTTGGTTGGTTGGTTTGTTTAATAAAACTTTAAACCGAAGAGCATTCACACTCCTTATGGTTATGATCATGACATTTTAATAAATAAATAAATAAACCATTTGATTTTCAGATTTTTATTTAGAGAAACTTGTGAATTTTAAAATATGACATTTTTCAATATAATCAATTTCAACACATTTACGTTTTTAGCTTTTTTTTTTACGTTTCAGAATAACATCCAAGGAACACAAAACCACCCCCTCCCCCAACACACCATCCTGACTAGCATTAGCTGGTTCACTAAAGTTAGCGCTAGCTGCCATTTCCATTTGCTGATATATTTTATCATAGGCTAACTGAAGCTACAAAACATGTCTTTATGTGGCATTCAGATAATGTGGGGAAAATCTACAGTATCTCACAAAAGTGAATACACCCCTCACAGTTTTGTAAATATTTGATTATATCGTTTCAACACTGAAGAAAATGACACTGCTACAATGTAAATAAAGTAGGGAGTGTACAGCTTGTGTAACAGTGTAAATTTGCGGTCCCCTTGTATTCCAGCATGATAACGACCCCCACACACACCTCCAAGATGACTACTGCCTTGCTAAAGAAGCTGAGGGTGAAGGTGATGGACTAAACCCTATTGGGCATCTGTGGGGCATCCTCAAACAGAAGGTGGAGAAGCACAAGGTCTCTAACATCCACCAGCTCTGTGATGTCGTCATGGAGGAGAGGAAGAGGACTCCAGTGGCAACCTGTGAAGCTCTGGTGAACTCCATGCCCAAGGGAGTTCAGGCAGTGCTGGAAAATAATGGTGGCCACACAAAATATTGACACTTCGGGCCCAATTTGGACATTTTCACTTAGGGGTGTACTCACTTTTGTTGCCAGCGGTTTAGACATTAATGGCTGTGTGTTGAGTTATTTTGAGGAGAAGCAAATTTACACTGTTACACAAGCTGTACACTCACTACTTTACATTGTAGCAAAGTGTTTCTTCAGTGTTGTCACATGAAAATTTTTATATATTTTTTGCTTATCCCAGCTCCTTGGGGTCAGCGCACAGGGTCAGCCATAATAAAGCACCCCTAGAACAAATAGAGTTAAGGGCCTAACTCAAGGACCTAGCAGTAGTAGTTTGACAGTGGGGCTTGACCCCTAACCAAATCAGTAACCTAGAACCACAGTAAAAAAAAAAACTAAAAAAAACAGTAGATAGCATTGCTGCTACACAAATCCAGAATGCCTGATTTGGTACTGATCTCAAGCTACTGTCAGTGTGGACTTTTGCATGTTCTCTCCATGTCCAGTCAAAAAGCTATACCAGTTGCTTCACTTCTGGGTTTGGTAAGAGAAATCAGGAATCAGAAATTAGAGGCTCACATGAATGCTTTTCCATGGTTGCAAGCTAGTACAATTGCTCATTTATTTCACGAATGCAGCATTAATTGCTTTATTAGCACAGCAACTAATATTTTTACAATGTTGGTAATGTTCACATGCAGATAAATTCCTTTTGAATCTAAGATCACAGCAACGACTCATCCAGGAAGTCACAAAAGAGCCAAGGACAACAAAAAAGGACTTACAGACCTCTCTTGCATCAATTAAGGTGACTTCATTACTCCACTATCAGAAAGACACTGGACAAAAATGGCATCCATGGAAGAGTGGTGAGCTGAAAACCACAGGCTCATCTGAATTTTGCCAAAACACACCATTGATGATCCTGTTCTGTGGACTGATGAGTCAAAAGTGGAACTGTTTGGAAGACATGAGTCCTGTTACATCTGGCATAAAAAAAACACAGAACTCCACAAAAAGAACATTACACCTGTGGTCAAGCATGGTGGCGGAAGTGTGATGGTGTGGGGATGCTTTGCTGTGTCAGGACCTGGGCAACTTGCAATAATTGAGGGAAACATGAATCCTGCTCTCTACTAAGAAATCCTATCAGAGAATGTCCGCTCTACAGTCTGTAAATTGAAACTCAAGCACGACTGGATTATGCAGTAAGACAATGATCCAAAGCATAGGAGTAAATCCTAGTCCTAGAAATAAGAGAAAGACTGATCTCTAGTTATCAGAAACATTTGTTTGCAGTTATTGCTGCTAAAGGTGGCACAACCAGATTTTAAGTTTAAGTGGGCAGTTTTCACTTTTCACTTTTCACTTTTTTTTTTGCTTTAATAAAGAAAAATGGTATTGAGTGTTTACTCAGGTTGCCTTTGTTTTATGTTGTATTTCATTTGAGGATCTAAAATGATTTATATGAGATATACACAAAAACAGAAAAAATCAGGATGGGGGCAAATACATTTTCACAGCACTGTATATTAGTCAAAAAAATAGCTAAACTCGCAATGTAATTAACATTTTGTAAACAGAACATCTTTCTCTATTATGGAAGTGTAATGAAAGATTGACTTCATCCATTCATCCATCTTCAACCGCTTATTCCTGCTTTAGGGTCGCGGGGAACCTGGAGCCTATCCCAGGGAGCATCAGGCACAAGGCAGGGGTACACCCTGGACAGGGTGCCAGTCCATCGCAGGGCACAATCACATACACACTCACACACCCATTCATACACTATGGACAATTTACCAACCTACCAATCAACCTACCATGCATGTCTTTGAACTGGGGGAGGTAACCGGAGTACCCAGAGGAAACCCCTGCAGCACGGGGAGAACATGCAAACTCCGCGGACACATGGCCCCGGCGGGAATCGAACCTCGGACCCTGGAAGTGTGAGGTGAACATGCTAATCACTAAGCCACTGTGCGCCCGAAAGATTGACTCAATTATTCTTATTATTTACAATTTTCTTCTTTGTTCAAATTGTACTTTTGCAAACACAATAATGCTTAAAAGGCTTTATTTGAGTTAGCTAGCTAGCTATCTAGCATTTCCTAAACTAGGAAAATAGTGAATGGTCTAAATAAATCTGATACAGGGCTGTGGGTCTGTGACGAAAGCTTAGCCAGATAGTTTTTAACTCATATCGTTCTTCCCACTGCTGCAGTAGTAAATAAACCCTAACAACATGGAAGTCTTTATAACGGATTTACGCTACGATTCTTCCTCTTCAAACAAGCTGGAAGGAACAACGTTAAAGTAAGAACAAAACAGACTGCAAATGTGGAAGTGGCTAGGGGAAGTGAGGAAAACTGAAATTTGTTTCAACTATAAAAGGAAGATTTGATTGTATTTATTTCCTGGTGGAAACATCGCAGCACTAATCCAATAGTATGAACATGATAAAATCTGTTACTGTAGTCAATTTTTATCTCATTTTTACAGGAAAGACAACGGTCACTCACACACGATTCATCCAGAGTAGTTCATCCTAGGAGTTAACTTTGGTCTCATCAAACCAGATAACTTAATACACATATCTTCAATTGCAAATCGGTGGATGCTAAACAACTATTTACAATGAATGGCAACCGGTTGCATCAGAACTACTTTAGAGGTTTGCTAAATTGCATATGACAATTTTTTCCCCAATATTACTAATCATAATAATCTTTGTTATGGCACTTACAATGGAGTATCATATTCAGTTACGACAGCAGGTCTTGTAAATAAAATGTAAAAGTGAAATGTAAGTCTTGATAGAGTTACAATGCTGTACTATCAGACTGTACAACAATTCTGTTTCTTTAATTACTGCTTTTGTGGTAAATGGCGCACCTATATAGCGCTTTTATCCAAAGCGCTTTACACTGTGTCTCATTCACCCATTCACTCAGACCAATGGTAGCAGAGCTGCCATGCAAGGCGCTAACTTGCCATCAGGAGCAACTCGGGGTTCAGTGTCCTTCTTGCCCAAGGACAATTCGGCACGTGGAGTCATCCGGGTGGGAATCGAACCGCCAACCCTCTGATTGGTGAACACCTGCTCTACCACCTGTGCCACAGCTGCCCTAAGCTTTGCACATTTTTTGTAACATTACCTTTACTGCTTGATGAGTTACATGGCAGTGTTTTTTTTTTATAAATTTTTTTATTTACACATGATACTCTTGAGATACCAGTGATCCTGACTCCTTCTGCTTTCCGTATCTACCTGATGCCCTACTTCTGGTTGGAGTTCTCATCAATTGGAAGTCACATGCTGCTGCTGAGGATGGCCCCACATGGTGCAGCCTAAAGATCATTGAGATTACTGAAGATGGTACCACTTAAAAACCATAAAAATGGTGTTGAACCTCAATTCATATGAACAGTTATGCTGTGATGGCTAGGACTACAATTGCTATGATAGCTTTCGGACTGCAATTGCCACAAACAGTTTTGCACTCAAGTCTCCATCAGTGAACAGTGGACGAGTTCAACAAAACAGACTTCATATATAAACTGTAATGAAATTTGACCATGTAGTATTCGCACATTTATAGAAGGGATTTATTTATTTATAATCGCACTCTCCGGTGTCACCCAGATGAGGACGGGTTCCCTTTTGAGTCTGGTTCCTCTCAAGGTTTCTTCCTCATAGTGTCTCAGGGAGTTTTTCCTTATCACCGTCGCCTCTGGCTTGCACATTAGAGATAAATTTATCAATTTAAAATCTATACCCTGAATTGATATATTTTTGTAAAGCTGCGTTGGGGACAATGTCCGTTGTTAAAAGCGCTATACAAATAAATCTGAATTGAATTGAACTGACAGGTGAAGTGAACAACATCGATTACCTCTTTACAATGGCACCTCTCAAGGGGTGCGATATATTATCCAGCAAGTGAACGGTCAGTTCTTGAAGTTGTTGTGTCGGAAGCCGAACAAATGGGCAAGCATAAGGATCTGAACCACTTTGACAAGGGCAAAATTGTGATGGCTAGATGACTGGGTCAGAGCATCCCCAAAACAGCAGCACTTGTGGGGTGTCCCTGGTATGCAGTCGTCACTGCTAATGTCTAGGTACCAGATACTACAGCACACCTTCAGATCTCTTGTGGAGTTCGTGCCACAACGAGTCAGTGCTGTTTTGGCAGCACACGGGGACCTACAGAATATTCGGCAGGTGGTTTTAATGTTATGGCTGATCATTGTATAATGATGTACAAAATTATAAATTACATGTTAATTAATTACCTTTACAGAGAAATCACACATATTTCACTTCTGAATAATCACATGTGACATTTCAGTTATTATCACATGATGGCACATGTCTATTTGTCATGACACATGAATAGCAGGTGTTCACTTATGAAATGCAAATGAAGGGTAGGATTTTCAGAAGGAAGTTTTCAGTAAAAATAAACCAAAAGGTACACATGAACTCAATTAACCCAACACTGATATATTATAATTTCAAAGTATGTGTCTTAGCAGTGTTCAGTTCCATAAGATTAGATAAACTAGTTCAGTTGTTCATCCTTTGCCTAAATGATTTGTATAACTTTCATTATTGTTTGAATCTCTTTTGTTTCTACAGTGAGGGAAAGAAGTATTTGATCCCCTGCTGATT
Source organism: Ameiurus melas (assembly GCA_012411365.1). NCBI lineage: Eukaryota > Metazoa > Chordata > Actinopteri > Siluriformes > Ictaluridae > Ameiurus > Ameiurus melas. The sequence goes on along the minus strand of CM022776.1, from coordinate 14,280,830 downwards.
TTGTACGTTTGCCCACTGACAAAGAAATGATCAGTCTATAATTTTAATGGTAGCTTTATTTGCACAGTGAGAGGCAGAATAACAAGAAAATTCAGAAAAACGCATGTCAAAAATGTTATAAATTAATTTGCATTTTAATGAGGGAAATAAGTATTTGACCCCCTCTCAATCAGAAAGATTTCTGTCTCCCAGGTGTCTTTTATACAGGTAAGGAACTGAGATTAGGAGCACACTCTTAAAGGGAGTGTTCCTAATCTCAGCTTGTTACCTGTATAAAAGACACCTGTCCACAGAAGCAATCAATCAATCAGATTCCAAACTCTCCACCATGGCCAAGACCAAAGATTGTAGACCTACACAAGTCTGCAATGAGCTACAAGACCATTGCCAAGCAGCTTGGTGAGAAGGTGACAACAGTTGGTGCGATTATTCGCAAATGGAAGAAACACAAAAGAACTGTCAATCTCCCTCGGCCTGGGGCTCCATGCAAGATCTCACATCGTGGAGTTGCAATGATCATGAGAACAGTGAGGAATCAGCCCAGAACTACACAAGAGGATTTTGTCAATGATCTCAAGGCAGCTGGGACCATAGTCACCAAGAAAACAACTAGTAACACACTACGCCGTTAAGGACTGAAATCCTGCAGCGTCCATAAGGTCCCCCTGCTCAAGAAAGCACATATACATGCCCGTCTGAAGTTTGCCAATGAACATCTGAATGATTCACATTCTGAAAGAGACAACTGGGTGAAAGTGTTGTGGTCAGAGGAGACCAAATGGAGCTCTTTGGCATCAACTCAACTCGCCGTATTTGGAGGAGGAGGAATGCTGCCTATGACCGCAAGAACACCATCCCCACCGTCAAACATGGAGGTGGAAACATTATGCTTTGGGGGTGTTTTTCTTCTAAGGGGACAGGACAACTTCACCGCATCAAAGGGACGATGGACGAGGCCATGTACTGTCAAATTTTGCGTGAGAACCTCCTTCCCTCAGCCAGGGCATTGAAAATGGGTCGTGGATGGGTATTCCAGCATGACAGTGACCCAAAACACACAGCCAAACACCAAGGCAACAAAAGAGTGGCTCAAGAAGAAGCACATTAAGGTCCTGGAGTGGCCTAGCCAGTCTCCAGACCTTAATCCCATAGAAAATCTGTGGAGGGAGCTGAAGGTTCGAGTTGCCAAATGTCAGCCTCGAAACCTTAATGACTTGGAGAAGAGGTTTAGGTAATGCTATGCCAAAAGTAATACAAATGCTTTATTTTGTTGCAATTGACTTCCACAATAATAAAGTGCTCTTGTTATTAACTCTGCAATTTCTTATGTGACCGTTATTAATGTTTGGTGGAGGCAAAAAAAAAAACCCTTCAGCACTAAAATAAATTAATTTATTAGAATTGAAATATTACTTTAAAAAAATACTTCGAATACTTGAAGATTCCAAGGAAGACATTAGCAAATGAGATAGCAGATGAATACAGGCCCAGACTTACTATTTCATCTGCCCACACAAATTGCTGTGGCAAGACAGTGATGAATACACCAAATCTGGCGGCCAGAACTCTTGCTTGATGAGATCATATGTGTACAGCTCGAGTGTTGTGTTTGATATATTTTTGGCCCCAAAAAACATAAAAATTCAAATGTTTACTGTTGAGAAACATTTGTTCCACAGAACACATTGCCTTTGCTTTCAATGACAGTTTAAGCGGCTAAACTCAACCATTTTTTAGCCTGGATTTCTCTGTTATATGGGGCAAGACATCCAACCAGGAGTGAGTACAGCATGACATGTATGATACATCAAATCCAATCCATCCAATCATTTATTCATTCATCTTCATTAACTGCTTTATCCCGGTCTGGGTAGTGGTGAATCCAGAGCCATCACAAGGCACCATACACACACACATAGGAGCAATTTAATGAAAGATAATGGTAAATGTGCACTTATATCCAAAGCGTTTTACACTGTGTCTCATTCACCCATTCACACCCACACTCACACACCAGTGGTAGCAGAGCTGCCATGGAAGGCGCTAGCTTGCCATTGGGAGCAACTTGGGGTTCAGTGTCTTGCTCAAGGACACTTCGGCATGTGTAGTCACCCGGGCCGGGAATCGAAACGCCAACCGTACGATTAGTGGATAACCAACTCTACCACCTGCGCCACAGCCGCCCCATGAAAGATAATTTAATGAAAGATTTAATGAAAGATAATGACGCACCTAGTAACATATTATAGTCTGTTATAAATCTTAACCCTGATGAATGAGCATCAGGAAGTAAACCCTTCACCAGAATGCTATATTCTAAACAACAAAATTCCAAACCCATTGAATGACTAATAGCAAAGCCTTGATTGCAGAGGTCACACGGGGCTGTCATGATCTTCACTGGGAAACATTACTGTGTGTGTATAATAAACATGCATCAGACCTTAATCTTTAGAAAAGCTGATTAAACAAGAGAAGTGACGATTTTGGCATTGATCCCAATCTCAGACGCGAAGATCTTCATAGGTGTAATTTATTTACTAAAGGTTTTACTCTCTCTGCATCTCCATTGTGTGCTTTCTGCAAAGGATGTGTTCTGTGCTAGTTTCAAGTACTTTCTTTTGTGTGTCAAATTTTAATTTGTTGAGAATTATGCCGTTTGTCACTATATTTAAATGCGTTCACCGTAGATGTCCAGCCGTGTATATTTAAATGAAGGATTTCTCCTTACCACTGGTGAGACAATTCAATTGTAATGGACCGAACATTAATAACGTCTCTGTTCGCATTGCTTATTGTTGAAGTGGGGAAGCTTCAAGGAAAAGGATTCATCCACATTCTCAGGAAACATATGAAACGAATGTTGGTTGCTTTGGCAACAAATTCACACCATGAACCACTTGTAATATACAGTAAACTGGTTTCACCTCCTAAACCCTCAGACTTTGCTGGCACAGCTGATGAAGGACTTCTGTCTGAAACATCCTGTTTCTCTGGAAACCGTTGTGTATTGAGCTGCAATTTTCACTACCTCTACATTAATCACTCAAATAGACTGGGTGTTACTCTGGATTTTCCCCCTCAAATATTCATTACACAATATTGTGCAAAAGTCTTACGCACAATTATTCATTTATTTATTTAGTCAATCATCTTCAGGCATCACTTTATCCTGGTTAGCCATGGTAGAATCTGGAGCTTCTAGGGGCATGAGAATTCACCCCAGATGGGACACCAGTCCACTGCTGGGCACCATGCAGACGCATTTACTACAGATAGAATTACACGGGCTGCGATTTCTAGTCACTCTTCCAGATTTGCAAAACAGCCCGGTTTGATATTTTCCATCTGATAGTTCTCTTTAATTTATTTATTCATTTTCATATGGTTCATTTACATGTGATTCATTTTCATGTGATTCATTTTCATGTGATTCATTTTCATGTGATTCATTTACATGTGATTCATTTGACATGTGATTCATTTGCGTATGATTCATTTCCATCTGATAGTTAATGTGAGCAGGCGGTTACAGTGCCTCAAAGCTTTTCAAGGGCATCTGTGAAATCATGCACGCAGAAGAGCATGGATAGTGTTTTTCTCCGAGTGCGTTATGTGGGCCTGTGACTCGGCCTGATCATCCTTATCACGCTTAGCCTGCACAGGGTTGTGGGGAAGCCTGGAGCCTATCCCAGGGAACTTCGGGCACAAGGCAAGGGACACCCCAACATGGTGCTAACTCATCGGAGGGCACAATCGCACACTCAGTCACACACTATGAACAATTTAGAGATGCAGTTCTACAACGCCTGTCTTTGGACTGGTGGAGCAAACTGGAGTAAATGGAGGAAACCCCCTGGAAACTCCACACACAGAGGGCAGAGGCAGGAATCAAATGACCAACCCTGGAGGTGCCATGGAAATGTGCTAACCACTAAGCCACCGCAGCCCCCCAACCCCCACTCCCACCCAGCATGGTCAGCAGTTCGAAAAGATGTGGACGGCTGGCATCACGTGCCTTTAAGGAACCATATGTTTACCCTCCTCATTTGGCTGTCGTATGATTGGAAAGCACTGGTTGGTGGGGGCAGGGTGGTCTGTTTATTACCTGATGAAATAAAAGGGATCTGACCATTACTACAGCTCTTAAGTTCTTCAAAATGGATGGTGGTGGCTTGCACAATTAATAATGTCAGGTCATGTGGGGTTTTAATGTAATTCCTCTATATAGCCTGTATACATTGGAATGAAATGACGTTTCTTCAGGACCGTGGTGCAACACGGAACAGTACTCAAGACTACATAAAGTGCAAGTACACAGCAGTGTGAGACGAGTGCAAAGCAGTAAATACACAGAACAGGACAATAATTACACAGGACTGTAAACTGTAAACATGGACTGTATACAGTCCACAAGGATACACAAGTATAGCAGCAATACTGGCAGCAAAAACGAGTTCTGTAATATAAATATATATAATGAGTGATGCAGCTATGTAAAGTGCATGTGCAGTAGTACTGAGTCTTACTGGCTTAGGTGTTTAACTAGCCCAGGTGAGCACTGGGAGGCAGCAGGGTGTTGAATAATCTGATTGAATCAGGGAAGAAACTGTTGCGGAGTCTGCTGGTGGTGGCACAGGTGCTGCTGTACCTCCTGCCAGATGGCAGGAGAATGAACAGTCAATGAAAAGGGTCAGAGGGGTCGTCTGCAGTACAGGTGGCTATGCAGACACAGCAGTTGTTGAAGGAGCTGTCAGTGGTGGGTAGACAGACCCCGATGGTCTTTTCAGCTGTTCTCACAATTCACTGTAGGGTCTTGTGTAGGAGGCCGCGCAGTTCCCGTACCACACAGTGAGACAGCTGGACAGGACGCTCTCTATCATCCCTCTGTAGAAGGAGGTGAGGATGGGAGGGGGAAGTTTGGCTTTCTTCAGCCTACGCAGGAAGTGGACGCACTGCTGGGCTTTCTTGGCTAGGCAGGTGGTGTTGAGACTCCAGGAGAGCTCATCAGATTTCAGAGCTAAATCTGTAGTGCTGAAAACAGAGACAAATATTGGCCATGTTGTGCTGACATCTGGAGGTGAGTGCCATTAAAGAGAAAGAGAAATCTGCAACCTTGCCTCCAGACAACATCTTTCCATTGGCGCTTCTAACCTGGACTTCTAAGGCCCTGTACCCCAATTTCTGTTTCAGAACTGGAGCTCATTAAAAAACTCATCTCAGGTCAGCAGCTAATGGTAAATGGTCTCCACTTATATAGTGCTTTTATCCAAAGCGCTTTATACTGTGTCTCATTCACCCATTCACACACCAGTGGTAGGCAAGCTGCCATGCAAGGCGCAAACTTGCCATCGGGAGCAACTTGGAGTTCAGCGTCTTGCCCAAGGACACATCTTCATGTGGAGTCACGTGGGCCGGGAATCAAACCGCCAACCCTACGATTAGTGGACAACCCACTCTACCACCTGAGGCACAGCCTCACGCTAATCAGGCATGCCTTCAACGGCTGGCAATGACAATCATGGTACTGGCAGAAAAATATCTTTAAAAGGTACTGTACAAGTTCATAATTGATTTGTATAAATATACACTCTGAATCATTTGATCTTTCCAAGGTTTCAATATCATCTATTGCAAAACATGTTTATAGCAATAAGCTATATGGAGAACAACTCAAAAAAATAGTGAATTGTGGGTTCTGTTTTGTGGCTGGTGGTGCAGAGGTTCTTGAAGATTTAGGGCATGAATTCAAGTACTAGGATATTTTAGCTGAAGCCTCTGCCAAGAGATTACAACTTGATCGTAGTTGGATCATTCTTTTATTCCTGCATTCTCTTACAGATATAATTGTGGGTACAAAATTGTGGAATGTGCATGGAGAAGTTATCCATTTTGTTTGTTTAAGACAATAGCAACTATTTGACATCCACGCATAGTTAAGCTCAATACAAATGGTATCCGGGGTGCACAGTGGCTTAGTGGTTAGCACGTTCGCCTCACACCTCCAGAGTTCAATTGCTTCGTCTGCATGTTCTCCACGTGTTGCGGGGGTATCCTCCGGGTACTCTGGTTTCCTCCCCAAGTACAAACACATGCATGGTAGGCTGATTGACGTGTCTAAAGTGTACGTAGTGTATGAATGGGTGTGTGAGTGTGTATGTGATTGTGTCCTGTGATGGACTGGCACCCTGTCCAGGGTGTACCCTGCTTTGTGCCCGATGCTCCCTAGGATAGGCTCCAGGTTCCCCGCGACCCTGAAGAAGGAGTAAGTGGTAGAAGATGGATGGATGGATTTTAAAAAAATTACAATAAAATTGTACCAACAATCCTGGTGCACACCATAATGGTTAAAAATCACAAAACCAGTCCGATATAAATGCATACATTTAAAATTTAGATCCTGAACGTATTTAGTTTTGTAAAGCTGCTTTGTGACTATGTCCATTGCTAAAAGCGCCATTGAAATATAATTGAATTCAATTGACACCGCCATCGTCTACAAAACGTTCCCTCAGCTTAACTTTACTGTCCATAATTTATTTAAATAGTGATTTTATAGAGTAACAAACTAATCAAAGAAAACCAGTAACAGAACCTCCAGTCTCACAGAGTCTGGTTCAGATTAGTTTTAAAAAAAAAAGGAACAGAAAGTTTGAACCACTACTTCCTGTGTGGATAAAACACCACAGGCAGCAGTCTGCTTAGCTTCACTGTTGCTAAAAGAGGTCAAAACAGACCCTACTTATAAGAAATGTATAGACAAACGCCACACAAATAAAGCTAGCTAATTAATTTCAAGGCAGAAATGCATGTTTGGATATCCAGTGTTTAGTACTGACTATTTTGTACAAGCTAAATCTTAAAAGAATATTGAGATGATTTAATTAGTAATAAGTAAACTTGCTGATATTAATTCACATTTTTCAGAATCTACAAAAAAAAATAAAAAATAGTCCTCAGTGGTAGTCAGAAAGTTTCAGATAATACTCAATTCAACGATTTTGTTTAAGAACGGTTCATTTAATGCAATCTATAAAAAGTTTAAAGAATTGGTTAACGTTCACACACACACACACACACAAAAAACAACCCAAAACAAATAAACAAACAAAACAAAAACCCCATGAACATACAAACCAACTGTACTGTAGCGAGCTTTCAAAAACGTCAAACACGTCAAATACTCAGGCTTCGATACCATTTCCCCTGCTCACTTCACAGTATGGGAACAAATCTCCACGCTCTCTCGGAAATGTCTTTTCTGCAGACTTTGCATCATTTTGGGGTGTTTTTTTGACAGTGCGTCCATCTGTTGTTCCAGATTGTACTGGACAGGCACGTCACATACTAGAAGTCCTGTCGGATGTTCTCCTTGTTCTCTTCTCCCTGCTGCTGCCTCAGCTGGTTAACGTCGTTCTCCAGCTGCACGATGGCTCGCTCGATCTCGTAGTTCTTACTCACAAGGGACACCCAGCTGTCAAGATTTAAACAAAACAACACCGTTATAGTCTACGAAGTAAATGGAGCTTAAATAAGTTGAATATTAGTAAACTTTTTATATTCAAAACACAGACTTGGACTCCAGTTCTCGCAGCTTGGCCCCGCCAGTGAGCTGATCGTTCTTCCGCTGCCAGTTTAAGTCCTGAATGTGCTTCCTGTAACAAGAGCAATAAATCGTGGGATGAAATTGAGCCAGGATTAACCGCAAGAACTAAAGTATAAATGTTTCCATGTGTAAAGAATCGATCGTTTAGAAACTTCATAATACTAATCATCAGAGCGCACGGACATACGCTGGTTGGGACGCTCGTCCATCTTGGACACAGCACGCACACCTTCACACACTCATTCACACCCAGGGGCAATGGAGCATAGCCAATCCGCCTATCCGCTGCAAATCACCCAGTCAAAATTTTTACAATCTCACCAGTCTTGAGCAATTAGCATATTTTTTGCCTCATCACAGGACTGATTCAAGTAAATTATCTCCCGGTTCTAACAGTGATGTACAAGTTTCCATCAACTTTATACATATAATACAAACATGAGACAAAAATGTAGACGGATTCACTCGGCGAGTCGAGCCCGTAGACGGATTTGCTCTGAGTCACTTGGTGAGTCAAGCCTGTAAACGGATTCGCTCGACGAGTCGTACCCGTAGACAGATTCGCTCCGAGTCGCCCGGCGAGTCGAGCCCGTAGACCATGGGTGTCAAACGTACGGCCCGCGGGCCAAAACCGGCCCGCAGGACGAATTTTGAAAGTGAAAAAAAAAATATGCATAAAAGACACGAACTTGTCATTTTTAATAAAATGCTATTCCTAAATAATCCGCTAGGGGGTAAAAGACGCGGCACATCTCTGGGACTGAACAGCAGATGGCAGCAATGCGAAGTCTGCTGTTTGTTATCACAGAGTAGTCTACTCTATTTTCTACTCGTCCCCACACCCTCATTAGACAAAATGTCTGCCAAAAAGCAGAAAAGTGGATACAGAGTGTAGAGTTTTCCATGAAAAATGGACCACTTCCTATTTATTCACGGAGATGAATTGGTAATAGTTTTTTTTTTTTTTAAAGTGCAATTTAATGTTAGTCAACAGCTTCAGTACAAAAGCTTCAGTTTGGTGGAATCCTATTGTTCATGCAATGCCATAAATTTTAAAGTGAAATATTATATTTTTCAGTTCCAAATACCTGAGAAGTTTTTTTTTTGCATTTGTACAAACACTGTGAGCAGTTGTAATGCACATATATGTGAATGATAATCAGAAGCAAATTGCACGTTTGTCTTAAGAAATCTGAGGTTGCTCATGATATATTTTATAAAAGGACATTTCAATAAATATAAATATCTTTGCATGAAATCAAAGGTAAAAACATGGACTTCTTGTTATTTATAGGTGATTATACTATGATTTTACTGGCCGGCCCATTTGACATCTAATTAGGCTGTATGTGGCCCCTGAACTAAAATGAGTTTGACACCACTGCCGTAGACGGATTCGCTCCGTAGACAGATTCGCTCCGTAGACGGATTCGCTCCGTGAGTCGAGCCCGTAGACGGATTCGCTCTGAGTCGCTCGGTGAGTCGAGCATGTAAACGGATTCGCTCCGAGTCGCTCGGTGAGTCGAGCATGTAAACATGTCATGCGTATGGTTGTGCTGTGAAGTTTCATCATACTTTTGGGTTCATATATCAGCCCTATCAGCGACATCCATCAATTGAAAAAAGAAAATAACCATTTACTCAAACAACAGGGCAAACAATACAGAATTTCTGAAAACAGTCTCAAGTCTGTCTGGATACGTACTCATTAGCCACTTTCCAAGCATTGGTGCCGTACTGTGCCATGAGTTCCAGGTTCTCTATGCGCACTGCCTGGTGCTCCAGCTGGGCCATCGAGTTATTCACACAATCCTGCCACGCCGTCATGTCGTTCTTCTGGCCGGACGACGGGGCGGGCAACTCGTATCTGAAATCGTGCACATGGACGTTGCGTTACAAAAGAACGAGACGCATCAAGCGAGGTATTTTAAATGGTAGATTAAGAGTAGATTAATAGTAGAACATTAAAAGTGGCCTGATTGATTTGTAAGTTTAGGTGACTGTGGAGCGAGTAAGAGATCCAGAATGTGAGTGGATAAAGACTGTACAACAAAGACAGATGGGAGGGGAAAAGGACAGCATCAATAAGACGCATACATCTCTATCCCCTAAACTGAGTATTTATGATCCTATATGCAGTGTATAGAAAAGGGGACCCAGGCAGGCCTGTAATTAGAGTATAGATGGAGAGACTTAAACAGGGTTGTATGCAAAGAAACAGTAGAAATATCCGAACTGCATACGTTTTTTATATAACACACACAATAGTGAGTACACCCCTCACATTTGTGTAAATATTTGATGATATCTTTTCATGTGACAACACTGAAGAAATGACACTTTGCTACAATGTAAAGTAGTGAGTGTACAGCTTGTGTAACAGTGTAAATTTGCTGTTCCCTCAAAATAACCCTAAGTGAAAATGTCCAAATTGGGCCTAACGTGTCAATTTAATTGTGTGTCCATGACGACATCACGGAGCTGGTGGATGTTCGAGACCTTGTGCTCCTCCATCTTCGGTTTGAGGATGCCCCACAGATGCTCAATAGGGTTTAGGTCTGGAGACATGCTTGGCCAGTCCATCACCTTCACCCTCAGCTTCTTTAGCAAGGCAGTGGTCGTCTTCAGTATGTCACAGTACATGTTGGCATTCATGGTTCCCTTAATGAATAGACGTTCATATTCATTAATGAATAGAGTGCTGCCAGCATTGCTGCAGAGGTTGAAGGGGAGGGGGGTCAGCCTGTCAGTGCTCAGACCATACGCCACACACTGCATCAAATTGGTCTGCATGGCTGTCGTCCCAGAAGGAAGCCTCTTCTAAAGATGATGCACAAGAAAGACGGCGAACAGTTTGCTGAAGACAAGCAGACTAAGGAGATGGATTATAAGACCAAGATAAACTCATTTGGTTCAGATGGCGTCAAGCGTGTGTGGTGGCAACAAGGTGAGGAGAACAGTGTCTTGCCTACAGTCAAGCATGGTGGTGGGAGTGTCATGGTCTGGGGCTGCATGAGTGCTGCCGGCACTGGGGAGCTACAGTTCATTGAGGGAACCATGAATGCCAACATGTACTGTGACATACTAAAGCTGAACACGAACCCCTCCCTTCGGAGACCGGGTTGCAGGGCAGTATTCCAGCATGATAACAACCCCAAACACACCTCCAAAACGACCACCGCCTTGTAAAAGAAGCTGAGGGTGATGGACTAAACCCTATTGAGCATCTGTGGGGCATCCTCAAACGGAAGGTGGAGGAGCACAAGGTCCGCAACATCCACCAGCTCCATTATGTCGTCATGGAGGAGTGGAAAAGGACTCCAGTGGCAAGCTGTGAAGCTATAAAAAAAATACAATAAAATAATAATAATTATTATAAATATATAAAATATTACACCCACAGAATGACTAGAGAGCCGGGTACAAGTGACACAGCAACAAGGAAAACACTTACGACGGCATAGCCGAAATTCACATTTCCTCGAGCCTACGATCGAACTTCTCAGACGTTCCATCTGAAAGATTTTGTTTCTGTAAATGCACCGCATCGTGAACAACTGTGCTCTGCTCAACTGGTTGAATTAAAAGCTCTCACTACAGTGTGCCGACTGGCTAACGGTAGAATCGCTAACGATATACCATTATCACCCTCAGTTGCAAGAGATGGTAGAAAGGGTGAATGGTAGTCTTAAGGCTAAGCTTAATAAGATTCGTGTGGACACTAAACGTACAGTGCCTTGCGAAAGTATTCGGCCCCTTTGAACTTTTCAACCTTTTGCCACATTTCAGGCTTCAAACATAAAGATATAAAATTAATATTTTTTGTGAAGAATCACCAACAAGTGGGACACAATTGTGAAGTGGAACGAAATCTATTGGATATTTTTTAGCAAATAAAAAAACGAAAAGTGGTGCGTGCAAAATTATTTGGCCCCCTTTACTTTCAGTGCAGAAAACTCACTCCAGAAGTTCAGCGAGGATCTCTGAATGATCCAATGTTGTCCTAAATGACTGATGGTGATAAATAGAATCCACCTGTGTATAATCAAGTCTCTGTACAAATGCACCTGCTCTGTGATAGTCTCAGGGTTCTGTTGAAAGCGCAGAGAGCATCATGAAGACCAAGGAACACACCAGGTAGGTCCGTAATACTGTTGTGGAGAAGTTTAAAGCCGGATTCGGATACAAAAAGATTTCCCAAGCTTTAAACATCCCAAGGAGCACTGTGCAAGCGATCATTTTGAAATGGAAGGAGTATCAGACCACTGCAAATCTACCAAGACCTGGCCGTCCCTCTAAACTTTCAGCTCAGACAAGGAGAAGACTGATCAGAGATGCAGCCAAGAGGCCCATGATCACTGTGGATGAACTGCAGAGAACTACAGCTGAGGTGGGAGAGTCTGTCCATAGGACAACAATCAGTCGTACGCTGCACAAATCTGGCATTTATGGAAAAGTGGCAAGAAGAAAGCCATTTCTCAAAGATATCCATAAAAAGTCTCGTCTAAAGTTTGCCACAAGCCACCTGGGAGACACACCAAACATGTGGAAGGTGCTCTGGTCAGATGAAATGAAAATCGAACTTTTTGCCCACAATGCAGATTTGTGCAGTGTACGACTGATTGTTGTCCTATGGACCTGAGAGCAGTTTCAGGATTTGGTTGTTGGTAAAAGGTTGGAGTGAACAGGAATCGATCGCTAGTTAGTGGAAAACGAAAGGACTCATTACAAATCGAAGCTCTTTTTACCACCAAAAACCTCGAGACTCAGAAGTTGTTTTTTTGTTGCTATCACACTCAAAAGTGAAGCATGTACACACACAACTCCCTAGGACAATTTATCAGAACCGCCGTTTTTAAATTGACAGATCTGACCGTAAACCTTCAGAGAACGCGTCCCTGTGCGATTTACCTCTTCATGCTGAGAAGCTCCATGGGCTGACGCGCAGCAAGTCTCTCAAACTCGTTCTTCATGATCTCAGTCTGTATGAGGAATACAAAGAAGAAGAAGAAGTGAATGGTCCGGTAAAGCCACATCAGAAGTCTGATAGAACCCACTTCAAAATGGTAAAGCCACATCAGAAGTCTGATAGAACCCACTTCAAATGCCGAGAAATCCGGCGTCGGGAGGTAACTCAGGTAATTTTTTGTAGGTCTGTATCTCCGGGTTTCCTCCTCCACCAAAGCAGCAGCCTGCAGAACAGATCCTGGTTAAGAACATCTTACAGAAGAGATGAAAAGTACAGCAGACATTATAGAACATCGAGTCTCAGAATGGAGTCCGGGCCCCAAACTCCAGGGGCCGGTGAAAGTTCTTTCTTTCGTTGTTACACTGCTGGAAATTGTTACAACCTGCATGATCAAAGAGATTATAGTCAAGGGTCCAAACACCGGTGAACTCAGACCTGTGTTCCATCAGAGGAAGATCCAGGATGAGAACGCTCTATGGATCGAAGTCGTAGTATTTGAGCGATCAAAATAATCTAAATGAAATAAATCCGTTCCCAACCCCTAAGTGGCTTCACTGGAATTTAGTTCACACTTAAAGTGGCCCATAAAAGCTAGAAGTTTCGGAATCTACTCCTATAGAATAACCAGATCAGTGCTTTAAGCATTTACTTCAAACACACCAGACGATATTTTGAAGGCTTTGATGTTACATGTCGAAGGCTTTGTTGTTACATGATGTTACATTTCGAAGGCTTTGATGTTACATTTCGAAGGCTTTGATGTTCCATGATGTTACATTTCGAAGGCATTGATGTTACATTTCGAAGGCTTTGATGTTCCATGATGTTAAACAGAACTCTTTCAAGTGAGCTTGCTAGCTATTACAGCTTGCAACTACTAACATTACCTTACGTTTTCCCTCGCTGTTCAACTCTTTATCAAACTCTGCTAACGAGATGTTGTGTACTTACTGCTTCTCGGACACCAGGAGCATCGTAACCCTGGTCAAAATACGGCAAAGCGTCAACAAACACTTCACCGGCTACAGACGAAGCTCCAGCCATATTGAGACCGCGTTACTACAGCACGCTTTCACTTCTTTCTTTCGTTCTTTTCCCACCAATATTCCGACACGTCCCGCCTACTACACTGTGATTGGTTTTCAAGTCATGCGCAGGAAACAATAACCAATCGTAATGGCTGTTTTTTGGAACGAAATACAAGGATATCAAATCCTGTGTTAGAGGCGTGGCTTGTCCAAATCGAGAAGGGATGGTGCAAATGTTTTCTTTCTTTTTCTTCCAATGGCTTAATGTTAACGTGCGCCACCTAGCGCTCTGGAGGATGGAACAAATATTACACATTACATTACATTGTATTATCTATCTATCGACCTATAGTATAAAATTATACAACCACCATGGCAAATCAGATTTATTGTCAAAATTTTCAGACGTTCAGTTGTTTGAAATGAATGAATCAAACAAAAGCAGTTGAAATAGTTCAACACAATGGATTTCCCCGAATTCAACTTAAAATGAAAATGCAACTTATAATGATTCCTCCAGTTTCAAAATTATTCACCCCCTTCCTGCGAAGCATCTTTAGTACTTAGTAGAGTACTCTTTTGCTGTTATGACCTTCTGCAAACGAGATGCAGAACCAGACACCAGCTTACAGTAGCGTTCCTGAGGAATCTCAGCCCAATTCAGTAATATTCTTGGGTTTGAGTGATGTAAGCACCTTCTTCGAATCCCACCAGAGATTTTCTATGGGGTTCTATGACTGTGATGGCCCTGTAGAGTCTTCCAGGTCTTCTTCTGCAAATCAAGCCTTGGTGGAATTTGAAGTATGCTTAAGCTCGCTGTCCTGTTGGAAGGTTCGACGACACCCAGGCTTCAGCTTCCTCAATTTTGCTTGCACCTGTATATAAAATATTCAGTTGTCTGGTTTTCTATGAAAGCATTTTATTTAAACACATGGCAAAACACTATAGTTATTATGCAGAGCAGTTATGTAAACCTTTATCAAATGTAAAAGCATAAAAAAAGAACAAGGTTTTGTACACTTTATTCACAAACAGATAAAAAAAAAAAGAATATGAAAAGATAAAAGTCAATTTATGGACTTATAAAAGGAGCATGAGCAGTGTGCCTCAGAGGTATTATTATTATTATTACTACATTTATAAATACAACAATTCTGAAAGTGATGAAAAGCACCTCTTCATTTCGCTTGCCTTACTTTCCAGTTTGGAAAGAATTTAAGCGTAAAATGAAAATACTTTCCCCGACATGTCATTTACTATAAAATGAAGTTTTATTTCCCAACAGTTACAAAACAGAACAAGACGATCAGGATTAGTGTAAAAAGAACTACTTTATTATCCTGCGTCTTCCTGTAATTAAACACGAAGCCTCGGCTTTAACCACGACACTTTTCTCCCAGCTTTAATTCAGTATTTCATTACTTTACAACAATAATTATACTCCATTTCCACTTTTTAATCTTGGGAGTGCCTGTGCAGTGCTTCATCAGGGGGAAACGAGCCCAGTCCAGGCTCAATCTTGTCTCCACCCAGCCGGTCCCGTTTTCTCCAGTGACTCACGGCTCTCCTCTTGGTGCTCCGTCTCGCTTGGCACGCCACGCTCAGCTTTTTTTTTTTTTTTTTTTTTCCTCCCTCCTCCCGCTGCTTAGGCAATCCCTCACTTTTTCTGTAAGAACTTCATTTTGTTCCCTGAAAGCACAACAGACCGTCACAGTGAGGCAACAGATAATACAAATGATTCCCTTTTTTGGTAGAGGTGAAGAAGCAAGAGGCTTACCGAGTCCCTTGAGAAATTTGTTCACTCCGCTGGGTTCAGGCTCAGGACAGGAGGCGAGATATTCTGCTGCTCGCACTTCAAACAGGCCTGTGAAGGGAGACAAACGAGACCGACGCACACATTCAGTCATTCCTGTTCGTGGCCCGTTTATCATTTGCAAATGCTTTTCAAATCGTGTGAAAGTAAATAAGCACATCGACTCGTCTAGAGCCGTAGTTCTCAAAGTGAGGTCCGGGGAAGCCCAAGGGTCCGTGAAGTACAGCAAAGTGATCTGCGATTTTAATTTATTTATTTTAAATTGTGTTACGATAGTTAATCACTTGAAAATGTAAAAAATGTAATGTGTTCAGTCAGTGGAACGTTCAGGAACAAACACAAAAAAAAGAGCATAAATAAATAAATTGCCGCACGCACGTTTACGCAATAAGCCTAATATTTGAAAAGTTGAACGAAGCTTAGAATATAAACGACATGGCCAAAAGTTTGTGGACACCTGCCTATCACACACACATGTGGTTCTTTCCTCAAACTGTTGCCATGAAGTTGGAAACATGCAATTGTACAGAATGTTATTGTATGCTGTAGTATTAAAATTTCACTTCACTGGAAGTAAGAGGCCCAAACATGTTCCAGCATGACACTGTGCACAAAGCGAGCTCCATGAAGACATGGTTTGACACAGTTGGAGTGGAAGATCTTGAGTGACCTCAACCCCACTGAACACTGAACTGGAATGCCGACTGTGCACTAGGCATCCTCGCCCAACATGGGTACCTGACCTCAGTAATGCTCTTGTGGCTGAATGAACACAAGTCCCCCACAGCCACGCCCCCAAATCTAGTGGAAAGCCTCCCCAGAAGAGTGGAGCTTATCATAACAGCCAACTGGGAACAACTCAATACTAACATTAATGCCCGTGGCTTTGGAACTGGATGTTCGATACTCGGGTGTCCACATACTTTCGGCCACATCGTGCAAACCCGTACCGAAGGGGTCAGTGGAACTGATCTTGCAGTTAAATGGATCGCTGGCTGCGAAACGTTTGAGAACATGTGTTCTAGAGGAAAGCATCAGAGATCCCTGTTTGTTGGGACCCGAGCAATGTTAACGGCTGGTTAAGTAATTAGTCACGCTAAATTTCCCTCTTCTGCTCTCAGTAGAAAATAGCCGCTAACAAACCTTTCATCGACATGGACAACGAAGCGCAGTGACATCTGGTCACAATACTGCCCATCAGTCACTCTGTGATAATATTATGAAACCATTATGGTTGTGTCTTAGAACATGGGGTCTCATCATGGGCATAAAACTACATCATGGGGGTGGGGGGTAACCGTCGTCACTCACCCTTGACTCCCCCCTTGCGGAGCTCTCGGTCCTGGATGAAGCCGGCGAACATCTGCGTGTCCATGAACAGCTGGAGGAACTGGCGCACGCCTCGGGACGGATGAGACTTCCTGAACGTTTCTCGGTTGAGCTCGCGGACGCCGTCGTGTCCCGTCTCGTTGATGTGCAGCGGGTAATGGCCCACCAGCTCCACGAAGAATCTCACAAACGCCTCGGACACCAGAGCACTCAGGCTGCACTCCTCTGCACGGCAAGGAAGGAGAAAACAAGCAAAAATGACTTCAGAAACAAGTCTCTCTCTCTCTCTCTTCAGGCTACAGCCTACAAAGGACATGTCTATATCTGTGTAATGTGTACAGGAAGAGTAGAAACTGTAGCGCTAATGATCAGTCAGTCATTTGAGTATTTGATCAGTTTTTGAGCACTATATACTACTGTAAATTGTTTAAAAAAAAAAAAAAAAATTCAACTCTCTCTTCGTCAAACTGTATGTGATGCCAGCACCTTAAGACACACTTGTGCCCCTGTGCGCCCCCCCACACACACACACACACAACAGATTTGTTATAGTTTCCTGGCCTCAGTGCCTCTAAGCTTGTTAATACGCCACTCACTAAAGAGCACAGCACTGTCGTGTTTTTCCATTTGCTAATTCACGTCAGTCATCTTGTACAGCATCATTTTCAATTAAGAAAACTGTTGAAGGCAGCTGTTGGGTATTAGTCAAGTTCTATCTTGCGTTTTAAAATCATTAATCAGCAGTCTGACTGGGATTAACTCTGTGATGAGTCAAAAGTCTTTGTTTAAAAAAAACAAAAAGAAAGAAAAAAGAAAGGAAAAAAAATGTGTGTCATTTAATAGTGGAGTCCAGGCTACACCTTTAATAACGCAAAGCCCATTTTTAAAAAAGGTGTGGCGTTTATATGTTCATCCGTTTAACCACATGCCATATGTATGTACTGACCTTCCTTCCTGTCCTCTTTGCTGTGTTCCAGCATCTCCTCCCGACTCTCCAGGACTTCCTGCAGGGCTGCTTGGAGCTTACTGGGGAGGATGCAGTCTTCATCTCCCATCTGGCAGCCATGCAAGAATGTACAAGGGTGAGATGCAGAAGATAACAGTAATAGAGGGAAATAAGTAGATTCAGAGTGTTTGGATGCTGCATGGATTGGTATTAGAACCAAACACTAGTACTGCATCATCAAACTGCATCTTTTTTTTTTATTTTTTATTTTTTTATTTAGTACTGCCATGAATAAGCGAGTTCACATTACAGATGTTTACATACAGTTCAAAAGACACCATAATAACTGAATTTACACAAATCAACCAGTTCAGAAGTCTACACACGCTTGATTCTTAATACTGTGTGTGTCGTTACCTGGACGATATAGAAATGTTTTTGTTTTGTGACAGTGGATAGGTCATAGAGATCCAACTTTGTGTTATTGCTTACATCATATGTTTTCCCCCGGAAGACAAAATAAGACTTTACACCGATCCACCTGTTAAAAAGTTTACACCCCCGCGGCTCTTAATGTATCGTGTTGCCTTCGTGAGCATCAGTGAACGCTTGCATCTTTTGTAATAGTCGAGTCCCTCGGTCGTCCTCAGTGTGAAAAGATGGATCTCAAAATCATACAGCTCTGCAGGAAAGGGCTCAGATATGCAGAAGATGCTGGAAAAGTAAAGAATGTGCAGGACCTGGAGGATTTTTCTGACGAACAGTGGGCAGTTTAACTGCTCAGGACAAACAAGGGACTCATGAACAACTCTCAGAAAACATAAAAACAAACAGCCGTTGATCGTCCAGGTAATGACGCAGTATTAAGACTCGAGTGCGTGTAAACTTTTGAGCTGGTTCATTTGTGTAAATACAAATTATTAACATTTTGCGGATGTAAACTTATGACCTCGAATGCAACTGTGACTTCATTAGACGAGTTCATACCACAGATGTATAGAATTCGTGATTCTGACTGGCAGAAATTTGAGTAATCTCCTATAGCAGCATTATATTCGGACATTAGTTCGGGTCGCTTTTAAGTGTATGCGCTTGTTATCGTACATTATTCATTTCTATAGTAATAACTCGCACTTGTGTGGTGGACGCTGCACATAAGGACACGGGGACACGGCGCACGACTGTGGACACGGTGAGATCTGTGAGAAGATTTTATTTAGCATTTATAGAAGGCGTCTCTAGTGTCAGTGCTTCATAACAGTCAGAGCTAAAGGCGTTTCTTTAAGGCTTCAGGATGGAGGGTGTTCAGATTTCTCTGCAACATAAGTGGCTTTTATTTAATTTTTTGGACTTCGAGAGAGGAAAATAAAAAGAAGCTGCGAAACGTATGAAGGATTTAATTTAATAAAATTATAATTCTTGGCAAATAGCTGTGGTATAATTGGGAAAGGAAAAACCAAAACCAAAAAAAAAAAAAAACCACACACTTCAGGACATCAAACTTTGAGAGTGACTGCACTTCACATTGTGCCACATCACACCGCACCTTTATTAGTAATTTTCCCCATAGCCTCACGCCCTGTATGTGTTTTAATGTTTTATTCCTTACTTATACCTTCAGCCAATATAAGACTGACAACATCTGAATCCAGAAACGTCATTTGGGTGAAGGCAATTAATTACACAGGCCTGGACTTGAACCTCATAACTTACACAAAAGCTCCACACCTGTTTTACACCAATATCCTTAAACACACACACACACCCCTCTTTACTGGAAAAGAGGCCACACTAGGACACTTACCTGCACAACGAACTTGTCTGCACACAGGTCCACAATAAGCACCTGAAATGAGAGGAATATACAGAGGAATAAACTCTACAGGGATGTTCCAATCGTCTTGTGTGAATGTTAATATTACCTTTCATTCATTCATATCAAAAAGTGTATCAAATGATTTTTTTTTTTAGAAAAACTTTTATAGTACACACATGAATCTGAACAATCAGATTTTTTTTTTTTTGGGGCATGTTGTTAAAAGACATGCTGGGGACATTTTGCATCACATTCATTCGAAGCGTCTGGGAAAACCCGCGGTATGTTGCTGTGATCTGGTACAAAACCTAAAATTTGACATTTCACAGACTTGGAAAGGTCTTTGTTTACTTTTTAATCTTGTCTTGACCATCCCCACCCCACAAACATATTGTTATGTAAAGGAGTCAGTTTTACAGATAAAAAGATAATGACGTCTAAAACCTTGCTAGCCAAGATCACGCAGTCACGTGTCATGCTTTGATCACGTTGTTGGGTAGCTACAGTACATGCTGCAGCGAAACAGACAAACCTAATCAGTTCAGTTTGTAATCAGATTTCAGATGATGACATGACATGCTTGAGCTGCTCCTGCACTGCGTAACACGTGACGGTTTGATCGCGTTTTCATTACGCGTCAGTAACGAAAGCAGAGTTCAAAGCATTCCAGATCACTGCATAATCAACTATTAACAAAACACTTGACAGTGTTTAATCAAATCGAAACGACACTGCTTTGGGACTTCCCCCGCTTCTCGTTTTGCACTGACTCGACATAGTGCCATGAGAAGGTAAAGTTCAGTACAGGTTCCCCATTTCATTTCCTTTTTCCTGTAGACCAGGTAGGTTTAAGTGACTGACCTCCTCAATGGGCAAATCCAACAGCTGGTCCAGTGAGGGAGACAGCGCTCCCATGACGAAGGGAGTCGGAGAGCAGCTGATGTCCAGCATGTTGGCAGGTAGCACAGGCACGAAGGTGTGCTGCCATGTGAAAGGGTAGAGCAGAGCGAGAGCCGAGTGCGCACACCGAGACAAGGTGCTGGGAGGCGAGAGAAAGAGAGAGAGGTTCTCATTATGGCTGCTGATACGATGAATGAACGTGTGACAATCTTTTAAATGACAGATGTAAATAAAGTTAGCTCGCGCAGTGATGTAACGTACCCGAGTTTATCTGCGATGAAGATGACTCTCCTCTCCAGCAACAGAGAGGCGAAAACCTGTAGCAACCTGCTCACACTCAGACACTGCAGCAGACTTTCAAAATCCACGTGTTCCAGTCGCGAGTCCACCGGGCGACACAAGGTCAGCTCCTGCACGCACAAAACCATCTTATTATAACTTTGGAATGGTGCCGTTGATGAAACGCAGATCCAGGGTCCTGGGTTTGATCCCGAGTCTGTTTTAGGTGTAGTGTTGTTATATGTCCACATGGTTTCCTCCGGGTTCCCCTCTATCCCCCCAAAAAGATCGACAGGCTACTCTAAAGGTGTAAATGAGTGTGGTCCCCTGCGATGGACTGGGTATATTCCCCAGCTAAAACCCAGTGTTCCATCAAGAGAACGTAGATACTGAAGACGAACGAATAAAGACGAATTGATTTTATTTGATCTCGATGTGTCCTTTCCACACTGGAGACTAAGGAGGTGGAAATTTGTCTAGCATTTAAATATCTGAATACTGTTCGAAGGTGGCTGATATACAGAGCGATGCAGGAAGGAGTCCTAACGCTCTGAAACGGGTTAGCATTGTAGCACTTCCGGCTCCATCATCCCGAAGTCAACGGGTTTTCGGTTAAATGCCTAAACACGAGCTCAAGATATTTTTTCACGTTTTATTCGAGGACGTAAAAAAAAAAAAATACATCAGTAATACCCCACTTGTGATTTTGCTAAGCTTTTGCATGTCTTGGAAAAAAGGGGCTAAATGAGACTACAGAGGTTGTCGGGGACACCGAACGTCATCAGGCCGAACAAGAAAACTCAACTGCTATGGCCCGTGAGAGCTTAGTGGTAAAAAAAAAAAAAGTTGTGTTCGAAACGTGCAAGACTCAAACTTTTGCTGACCACAGATTATTTTCTGCAATAATCCAAAAGCCAATGGAAATAAGTGATTGGAACATTGGATTTCTTTTGTTGAGGGAAATTCCGGGTAGTAAAACATTACTTGTTGCACAACTCCTGCACTTAAGACCATGGCATTGTGGGAACAATGACATAAGCTTTAAAACTGGTTTAAGCCTTTTCTGCACTGTGTTGCGCATAGGTCACTAGACTGGTACGTACTCCTCTTAATTGAAGATGATAAAAGGTCGTACCATGATTATGCCGGTTTGAACGCATTTCCCTGTGCTAATGAGGATTTCTTAAATAAATATCGCTTAAATCCATGTGACAAAGAGCGAGTTTCATCATGACATTATATATTTTATCTCTCTACGTTGCTGCCAGACTGGTTTTGTGACTGGTTTTCCTCCTCACTGTTTCGATCAACCTGCTCTTAGGCCCGACTTTAAAAGACTCCACTAACTAAAATGTATTTATTTGGAAAGTCTTTCAGGAGCCATTTATAGTTTGAGTTGCCCGAAAAATGTGTGCAGCATTACACACACACACACACACACACACACACACACCACTCCAGTGAGATTATAATGACATACATCTGTAAAAATACACGTTCTTAGAGGATGGCCTCACCTCGTTGCCAGAGCCGGGCAGGAAGCTCTTCACGGTGATGGTGCGTCCTGGAGCAGGAAAAGGAGCCTCCATGACGCTGCGCATAAACGGGTGGACGAGCGCAGGAGAGATCTCTCTCCTCCTCTCCACCTCCTCCAGGATCTATACACACACACAGGCATATAATGCTATTAAGTTCTGAAGTCAATCACGTCACACATATCTCAAAGGAAATGCAGACATGTTATGAGCATCAATAAAGTGTCAAGTATTTTATCACTCCTGCTTTATCTTCTCAGATAAAGACAGTACAATACTAACTTACACGTACACTGCCGGTCAAAAGTTTAGACACACTGAGGCCCGGTTTACACTAGTGCGTTTTGGTTTTAAAACGGCGTTTTAAAACCAAAACTATCCTCGTCCACACTGGCGTTTCCGTTGTGGTTCAGCACTGTTCCGCTGTGGATCTCCGTCCACACTAAACGCATGTCACATGACCATTCATGAAGTTGGATGCTAGTCCAATCCGGCGTTCCATGTAGGACTTACGCTGCTTAAAATGAGATTTGTTGCCGATTTCTCCAACCATAGATCACCTCTTGCACATGTAGGCAGCTGCAGTGTTTATATAAAATACAGAATTGAACTGCACAATGGCTGACAACAAAGCCAGCAAAGCGTGCGGTTCAGTCTTCGTGTTGTTGTGTATACGATCGAGATAGCGTAACGGTTATATGGTAGGGACTTGACAAATCAGGAAGGACACAGAGTGATCCAGAAGAAACTCTGGAGTAACAAATGGAACTATGGGAATTATGTTGTGATAAAAAAAAATCCAAAATAAATAAAAATAATTTAATATTTTCTCATCTTCAAAGTAAACGCCCTTTTTGCCTAGAATTTCCAGAAACGTATTCTTGGCATTTTCTCGACCGATTTCTTGAGGAATTTCCCCGATGCTGGACTCTTATCGGCTGCTTTTCGGAATGTTTCCCTCCCGAATCGTCCGTTTAAAATAAAATTTTTGTAAATAAAATGTTAGGTGTTCTAATGAAAGAAATTAATACGTTAACACGATTATATTTTTGTCTACGACACCGATTTCAAACATTTAAATCATACACCTTCAGATCAATAGCTTTTTAAGATCGTGAGAAACATTTCAGTCGAGTGCCCACAAACGTTTGACTTGTAGTGTACATTAAAATGTTTTCCTGTCAGTTCACCACCACAAATTCAGTCCTGAAGAAAACAAAAAACAAAACACTGGAAATTCCCCTGACCTTTGCAAACAAATTGAAGCAACCAAGCCGGCTGATGATGCAGTGAACCTCGGGCAACCTCTTCCCCTTTCCACAAGGCTGCAGGACACAGCGGGAAACCAACACACACACACACACACACACACACATCAAAGTGACGATGACTCAGCAATATGGCAGCAAACTCCAGCGCAACCTATTAATATTCTATCACACATATTCATTATGTTCCTGCTGACTACACGAGTCATGCTTTAACTCACCAAGATTTTCCGACAATAACCAAACCATCGGGTGCCGTCTTCTCCGGTCAGGACAAATGAAAAGGTTTCACTAAGGATGAAGAACAAGAGCTGTTAAAAAAACAAAAAAAAACAAAAAAAAAACCGCAGAACTGCTGAGGAGCTCAGTTCAGAACTGTACAATACGTTTTATAACACCACAAAAACCTTTGAGTCAGATGAAGAACAAAAAAAATGCAACAAAAGGTGCGCACATCCAACACACCGTAAATTTGGGCTCAGGTGCAGAACAACAAAAATAAGATGATAAAAAGACCATCAGGTCTTCATTCTTGTGTTTTGGAGTGTGAGCCTAATTAAATTAATTACCTGCTTCTATAAAGAATTGCATTTCATTCCACATTGGTATTGTGCCAGATGAAGACCTGAATGTCGGAACGTTACGCTTTCATTAAAAAGTGGTTTGGAGCTGTAAATACAGTGTGCAGACATCACACTTCTTTTGTTTTTTTGAAGAACAATCCATTTCTCGACTGCTCATAAACACTGCCTAGGTTACGAGCTCGTTGAGTGTCACTCAGCGCAACACAAACACGCAAACCAGAAAAAATGTTTTTGTCATCCGACCTGTTTATGTCTGCAGATGGTCTCCAGTCCTGAGCATCGGGGAAGCAGAAATTAGGAATGGCTTTCAAACGATCCTCGGTCTCGCGAGACATCCGCGTGGTCTTCTCAAACTGCGTAAAAAAAAATAAAAAATCGAGAGGAGCACATTTTAAACTGACCTCGAACCCAGCGTTAAGACTATGCACTCAATGCACCTCATTGGTTCTCTACCTTGGTAGGGAACTGTTGCGTGATCTCTGGGTAGTACGTGTTTCCAGGGGAACGCTTTCTAAGTGACACCACCACAAACAGCTGGAAGAGTTGTTGCTGCTGCAGCTGGATGAGATCTCTCTCCAGGGTGCGATAGCCTGGTCTCCTCTTCAACGTGGATTGCACATACACCAGGCGCTGGGACCCCCCTGATCCAAACACAGTATATAAATGAAGACAGGCCGAGGAGAGTTTAGTGTACTCGTTGGAAGGACGCCGACTGTAATTAGAACAATTATTCCCAGTATATCACGACATCTTTACATCTGAAGCATTTTGAGGAATTTCCGGGACTATCCAATACACGAATTACACGGATCTTGGAGGGGGTTCCTATTTTTGCGTTTCAACCACAATGAAGGGATTTGTGATGATGATGATGATTATGGAAAATAACAGAATGGATACAAAGAGCTCAATAAGTCTATCCCAGAGAACTCTGCAAACACGAGGCAGGGAACACACTAGATGGGGTGTCCACCCATCACAGGGCACAATCGCACACCCGTTCACACAATACATACGATCTGGAAATGCCAATCAGCCTACAATGCATGTCTCTGGACTGGGGGAAGAAACTGGAGTGCCCTGAGGAAACCCCCCAAAGCACAGGGAGAGGAGCATGCAAACTCGGCGTACACAGTGCAGAGGCTGGATTTTGAACCCCCGACCCCCGATGGTGCGAGTCAAACGTTCTAACCACTAAGCCACATCGCAAGATGTTTTACTTGCCACTTCAATAAAGCATTCTGCTTTAAACAGCCCTGCCGGTAATGGCAGGTTATTCTGTAAAGCTTGTACTTGACCAGTCACTGACATTCAGAATGCCATGCTCTAACCCCAATAACTTATGGTTCACAGAGAAACACCTATTCTGGACCAGGAACTAAAAAAATAATAATAATAATAAAAAAAGTTTCTGGAACTACTACAGTGAACTGAAATTGGAACTCTATGAGCTTGTCTCAAGTTCCTGGAATGAAGCCTGTAAACCTTTCAGCTTTGTTGTGCACCTTCTCTATTCTACAGCTGAATCGAACTTAAATTAAACTTAAAACATTTCAGTGCTAGGAAACGTACCGAGATGCAGGTACAGCCCACAAACTTGGACAAAGTACAGTAACAAACCTTTTTTAGAGCTCTCTTCTGGATCGCTCTCTGTTCCACTCAATTCCTCTGAACATCAAGAGAGACAGAGTAACAAGACAAAGAAAGCAAAACATTAACAGGCGGCATATATTAAGTGATGTATATCCTAAACGTATATCACAATCTCGTTAGCGTCCATAATCATCGATATGAAATTGCACAGATCTTGTCCGTACCTCTGCTGGCACTTGTCTGGTTTTTCACTCTCTTTTTCCCTCTCTTGGCCTGGAAGATCTCTTGGATCCTGCTCACATACTGCACAAGAAACATACAGGTCAGTTTAATCACAGGGTTTTCCTTTCACTATTGGCTTAACCTGCCGATTCCCTTATTTAAATTTTTTTTTTAAATGCACGACACAATATGAATGTGAACTGCAGGGTGTAATTAAGAGTGTCTTTTGTCATGAGTCAGACAAACCCATTTATTTTTATATACTGCGAGAGAGGAAACAAGTTTGTCGAGGCATTTTTTTTTTTTTATAGCCAGGCTAACATGCCGCCCAACCAATCTTACGATACAGACGACATGACAGCTGAGTAGGAAGGAGCGGGTGGGAAAACGTCTTCTGCTCTTCCTCTGATAAGACGCGGTCCTTTTTTTAGCAATGAAGCTGAAGGAATTTAACACGCAAGCGTAACGTAGTTTATAATTCGAGCGTAGACTTGATTCTTTAAAGCGGCGGCGTATAACCTCAAGCCACCGTAGGACGCAATTTAAGCCGAAATAATCGGCAAAGTTAATCACCAAAGTAGTTAATGAGAGAAATCCGCTGTTAATGGGAAAACGCCTGCTTTTCTGAACCTACTCTCTATTTACCACATCTGTACTGGAGGAGCGAGTGCCACACATACAGGACGTTTCCTTGTGTCGAGAAAGTAACTGAAAACCTGTTTACTCCAAAATCACTTCTCAGTCTCGGGGAGATGTTTGAGTAATCACACCAGTCTTGCAAAATAAGCCTCTGTGATTTCACCCTTTCAGAGATGAGACCACTCTGTGGTTATGCATTAACGACAAAGTTCGACGTAGCTCAATGGAAGCTCAATGGAAAGTACCTCCGTTT
This sequence comes from Ameiurus melas, assembly GCA_012411365.1. Lineage (NCBI taxonomy): Eukaryota > Metazoa > Chordata > Actinopteri > Siluriformes > Ictaluridae > Ameiurus > Ameiurus melas. The sequence goes on along the minus strand of CM022776.1, from coordinate 14,254,050 downwards.
CTACATCATACGTGTCCCTCTCATCATTACTGGTCAACTTCATTGATTCACAAGCCCCGTGATTCTTCAGGCTACCGAAGTAGATGTTCCTCTGTTGTGCAGTAATGTACACTACCGTTCAAAAGTTTAGACACAATCATTCATTATTTTATTAAAGAATAAACGTTTTAGAATAATAATAAAGTCATCAAAACTCCGGAGTAACAAAAATCGAACTGTAGGTTGTGATAAAAAAAAAATAAAAAATCCAAAATAATTTAATATCTTATCTTCAAAGCCCTTTTCGCCTAGAATTTCCAGAAATGTATTCTTGACATTTTCTCGACCGATTTCTTGAGGAATTTCCCCGAGATGCTTTTTAAACAGTATTAAAGGAGTTCACACCGACGCTGGACTCTTATCGGCTGCTTTTCGGAATATTTCCCTCCGAGTCGTGTTTGAAAACATTTTTTGTAAATAAAATTGGTTTTCTAATGAAAGAAATGAATATTATTACGATTATATTTTTTGTCTAGGACACCGATTACAAACATTTAAATCACACGAAAGGTTTTTAATATCATGAGAAGCATCTCAGTCGAGTGCCTCCAAACTTTTGACCGGTAGTGTATGCTACGTTTTAGACAAGCGGTTTGATATATAACGATATAATAAACCAGCAAGCTTCCCCAACGGTGACGCGGTCACGGGTGAGACTTTATTGAGGATTTTATGACGCCTTTGAACACAGTTCAGGGAAGATTATAGTACCCAAGCTATCCGATGTATAAATCTAAATTTAAAACATCTAAATCATCTACTTATACACCGAGTACTAACATGAACAATGTTATAAAATGTGTGATAATGACAATACCCTCACACAGCATTATTCTGTGCAATTATTGGTGATATCTAGATTAAAGACCAACATCAACAGCCATTCTCCATTTATTTTGACTGTAGTTTGAGGAGATTAGCCTCGGAGTTAATACGAGCGCAATATGCGTGGGTGGCTCTTACCTCTTCACTCGCCTCTCCAGCGTCAGGAAAGCAGCTTCCCTCCATTAGAGTCATATGTTTGTATGTGTGCTTAAACTGCCTCAAGTCCACCATTTAAACCATTACAACATGAATCACTCTGCATGTATCTGCTGTCACCAGCTGTTCAAGAGTGGCTCTATCCTACTGGAACACACGTCCATTTATAGCTAATTAGTCAAAGTTAAGTAGTAAGAGCCACATGTGAAGGACGATAACGTTCTACGTCTAAGAATTGCTCCATAATGAGCACTTCCTGCCTCCTCCATGCAGCTCCTCATCATTTCCCCTGACATTCCCCCACTCAGTGTGGTGTGTTTTTTTTTCCCTTTCTTCTTCAGACTTTCATCTGATCATCAGGTTTGTTTTCACAAGTTGCAGATTCTTCAAGCATGAATATAATGTTATACAACAACTGGTGAATCAGGTTTGAACACGTGGGATTACCTGTGGCTGGCGCTGCGTTCTATAGGCGGTAGCCCGCTTTGTTGCCGGTGGCTTAGGTGTGCTTGGGTTAGAGGTTTGAAGTGGTGACATCACAGACTGCTTGTAGACCTCGTGTAGTCGGTCAGCATTGGCTCGTAGCGTGAGGGGTTTCTGAGGCAGCTACAGTGTGAGGGGTAAAAAAAAAAAAACAACACGTGGAGGAAGTCAAAAAGGGGAAACAGTATAGCAAAACACGATATTGAAAGACATTCGAATCAGCACAGTAAGATCGGAAATACTGCGGACATAAATCGTGGTCAGGTTTCTCGGGACTCAGAGTGAGCCTAGGACAACTCACCAAATTGTATTAATATTAAACTAAAAATATCCGTTAACTGGAGAACTAAAGAAGTTGCTGAGAATCACCTTTGGGGTGCACGGCGTCCGTCTCTGTGCGACGGTCCAGTTTCGGGACCGCGTGATAGGAAGACACGAGGAAGACGGTTTGATGTCTTCATACGGGTTCTCCCGCAACACTTCCGCTACATACGAAGAGTTGAGACATGCAGGGATGAAATAGTTTCCATCATAAGACATGAGACTTGCGTCATAGTGTGCTCAATGTAGAGTAACGGTGTCAAGGGTTCATCCAGAAACTAAAATGTAAAGCTTAACAGTTGAGCTGCGAGCTTTAATACGCACAAATAAAAATAAAAAAGGTCGTTGTTCCCCCTCCCCCTCCCGTTTTTTCGGTTTGTTTGTGTACATGTCCAGATTACATTAGATGTATAATACCATGTTTAGGCTAAAAATCCGCATGGCTTTATCAGATTTCCTGAAAACTTGATACATGTGCTGTTTAGGTGACCGCTCGAGTAATCCTGTAACTGGCAAAATCAGACCGCAATCTTGTTTATTAGTCTGAATTAAACCATCTGTTAAACACACATCGCGATTAAACATTGTCACATTTTATGTTTCATGCTTTCGCTGCCTATTCTGTGTTCCCTGAAGCAGTAACTGGTCTCTCATGTTCCAGATTTCCCAGCATGCCTGCCGAATATGTGCTTAACATTTGCTTAGCTGCAGCTGTTCCATCCCATTCTGGTCCAAAAACCTGTCATTTCGCGCTCTGCATTTCATCACCATAGCTTTTCAGTTACGCATGTGTTTTGGCTTCCTCTTTTTCTGGGTTCATGAGTCTGAGTCAGGACTCACAGATGATGTCTTCGTAGATGCTGTCTTGTGACCGGGTGTGGTACAGCCCTGAGCGGCGTCCCTCGGTCTCTCTGGACCCCTGCTGAGTCGTCCAACGCACCACGTCCTCGAACTCAAATGACTTCCTGTTGAGCGACACGGTAGATGATGTGTGAAATCACCTTTTGATATCAACTTTTGATATCTGTTTTTTTAAGCAGTACATGTATGCTGAAAGCGCAACTAAATCATCTGAAATCAAGAGTACAAAGTTTCCTTTGAGTGTGTGTAAGCCCTAAACATTAACAAAGACAAATGAGATCAGAGGAAAATGCGATAATTGGGGCAGGTGACATCCTGCCTCCGTGTCCCATTAGAGCCTTTAATGGGAATGCGTTACAGAACAGCTGGAATGCTAAACCACACACCCAGTTACAAGTAGAAACAGAAACAGAATGTACTGGGAAAAAAAAAAAGACTTTTAAAAGATTTCTACATACAAGAGCGTGTGAAAAAAGGCCCCATGTGAACTCTGGACTGTTGGCTGAGACAGAACTAGGGCAAGTGGAGACAATAGGCTCAGACTCTTGCAGAGAAAATGTGACATCACAGCTGGAATGGGGCCAAGAAAGCTCCATTCTCACCCTCTCCTGCGTCCATCTCCTACACTTCGACAAGCGAAGAAGCGAAACTGACGGAGAGGATGTCAGAAACGGAACGCACAGCCCGGGTTTCGGTCTCTCAAAACTGACGCGACGTGTTAATTTAAATGACGTGCATATGGAGTTTAAGCACGATCAAAATAGATCGAGTCTGATGGCAGAATTAAAACAAATGACATATAGGCTGTTCCCTTGAAACAACAGAGCAAACTCGACAGCGAGCCTGTGATATACCCAAACTCTGGATGCACACAGCAAATTCGAACATTTACATTTTATATATCCATGTTGCTCTTACAAGTCTCTTACAAAGCAAGTTTCTGGAGATTTGATTAGCTGACATCTGTTTCTTTGCTAAACCACAAACACGACAGATCTCGTCATTAGCAATTTCTGGTTGGACTCCCAGTGTCATAAAAAGCCATGCTGTCATTAGATGCATAATAAGCTAATACGTATATGATTTGTTACATTAGATACTGAATAGAGACAGAAAACCCCCTACGGCTGGAGACGCCAAACAAATAAAGGCCCGAAACACGTAAGAGAGTGGGAACCTGGTGACTAGAGGCTTTACTGTTATAGAGTAGAGATCAACAGAGTTAAATATGGTGTTGTAATATATTTAAGTAACTACTGCTGCACATCTTTGCCATGTTGTTTTCTTTATTTTCACATGTTACAGCAAAGTCGCGATGAGTCTTCCACAAATGTTTTAAGAGGACGAGTAACACTAAGGGTTTTTTTTTCTTTTTTAAATTACATAGCCAAATGTAGCGTGAAAGACCAACAAGATAAAGTTATCAAAACTCTTCATGAAACCAGCATTATAGGATTCTTTAATAAAACGGAAAAAAATAATGAATAAACGAGTTTAAATTCTGACATTAATTGAAAAAGACGGCTTGCCAGCTCACTGAACATTTTTGCAGAGGGACGTTTGTTTAACATTTAACACGGAAGGAGTCTCCAGTGTCAGGCAGCGCTTTGTAACCGTCAGGTGAAGCAACGGACTTTACGTTTTGCGGCTTTTTGGTCGCAAGCGCCGTTTTATATTCGTCTCGTTAACTTATTTCACAGATACACCACAACATGCATGATGCATTTTTCTTCAATAAAGGAAGAGCGCAGTCGTCGGCAATTTGCTGTGGTAGAACACTCGTTTTGTGCTGTTGAATTGATATGCGCCGTTATTGGAAAATAATCGACTCCAGGCTACATCACACAATCCCTTCATTGAATATTTTCCTCAAACCACATGGCCAGTGTTGTTATATTCCGTACTTGACACTCAAACTTTTTTTTAAATACCTGCTATGGTTATTAAAATGAACAACAGGTAAACACCGCCAGCTGTCATATCCTCATTCACTCACCTGTTCTTTCTGTTTCTGGAAATGCCATTGCTGCTGGTTACAGGACACGGTGGGGGCGGGACACTGGGTGGGCATATGACATCACGCTTTCTGAGCTGTTTTGATTGGCTCACAGGAGAAGTTGTTTTCTCCCGTTGGTCTGAATACTCAGGTGGGCTATTGGCTCCTTGGTACTGGAATGTGCGTTGTGGTTTTGGTGGTGGTGTGATGGGATTCTGGCGTCTCAGCTCAGTGCCCCTTGAGGCAAGATGCTTAGACACAGGTGAGAGATCTTTCTCCCTCTTCCAGGGAGAATCCTCTAGTCTCCTCCAAAATCCCCGAGAGGTGTAGAAGTTCCCAGGGGGCAGAGAGTCATCGGGATCTTCGTCACCCTCAGGCAGAGATGTGAGGTCATCCATGACATGATCGATGGCATTATTATTGTTTTTCTGCTTTGAAGTATCAGATTTGTTCACAGGACGATGCGTTCGGCCTGCGTTCAGGCCTAATGATGTCTTAGTCGAGATTACATGTTCGTTTAAAAGTGGTCGGTTGTGCTCAGGTTCGGATTTCCGTCCCACTGCGTACTGTCCGTGACTAGTCTGGTTTTCCCTGAAATCCAAACCCAGGCTTTTGGCTTTAGACACGTTAGCTTTTCCATGTAGTCCATCAGTTTTATTGTCCAAGGGAATGACATTTCTCACATCCCCAGAACGAGTACATGAGACAAGGGTGCCCTGGGCCTTGGGCCTCTCTCCATGTGCATCCTCGTGTTGACTGAGCCCCTCCCACTGTGAGATCTTCTGCTTGATACCGATGCCTGACTCCCGCGCCAACGCTCTCCCCGAAACAGGCAACTGGCGTGCAGTCGCTGCACTTCCTCCTCCTCCTGGTTTGCCATAGTCTACACCCAGGGCCAGCATGGCGAGCAGGCCACAGAGCAAGCCAGTCCTCACTGCACAGACATCACTGCAGGAAGCCCATGCATCGGTCTGCCATTGTTGGACAGGATAAAGTACTCAGCAGAATGGTGAATCGATTCAGGACGAACGTCCCCAACCTCAGGACAGGTTAACAGGATTCACAGTTGATGCTTTGTAGTAACACACACTGATGTTTCCAATTCCCAGTTCCCGCAGCATCATTCAATCAATCTGCCTCCTACGAAGTAAACATAAAAAAATTAAATTGATATGCAAGAGACCAAAAGGTAATACTATTGGACAAGTTTGGCTGAATGCCAACAACACAGGCTCCAGCAGCCCATTGCATGGATGTGCATAAAGGGAGGAAGCAGCAAAGGACTGTCTTTGTCAAGGTCAGCAGTGTGGCCAAAAATAATCAAAAACAGAACGACAGAGACAACGGCAGGAACCGGAGGCATTGTGCAGATCATCTGCGGAAGCCCATCACCCACTGCAACTAGGCTGTTTAACGACCCTCCCTCCCCCACCAACAAACACACACCCACCCACCCATTCGTCGCACTTCCCTCTCTAGCTGGGTGTCCCCAAGTGCCACTATGCATTAACACACGCTCGAGAATAATGTAATTCAATTTCACTTCCTCAGAAAACGGACCCTTTCAGCATTGCACGAAAAGGACAGGCATTTCAAGTATTTTCACATCCATACTCACATAACAGACAGCTTTTTATTAGAGCACAAGAGCAGCCTTTGAGGACCCTTAGGCATTTTCGATCAAAACAAATAAATAATTTAATACGCAGCCTTTTATGCATGTTAGTAAGCTGCTGTCTGTGGAACAAGCTGAACTTAGCAAAGTAAAGACCACTTGGAATACTTTCATGGATTCTATCTCTCAGGCCTTTGCACGAGCTGGGATGGAACCTGGCAGCCGTAACACGAGCGCCTCATCCGCAGCCAAAGCGTATTGGACACGTTGCACATTGCACTGAGGAGACTGAAAAGCGCTCATACAGGAAGACGTGATGGAATTCTTCAGGACCGAGCATCTAGAGTATTATAATAATAGTTTTATGTGCTACATTCCATCAGACATGGACGCATATGGTGCCTTTATGCTGGTTGACCTAAAATAATTATGTGCTGGAATCCATGCAAGATCAGAGCCAAAACCCTGCCCCCTGGATCAGCGCACCACATCAACCGAATGACCCGCATGGAAGCGTGTGTATATTATATATGTGTGTGTGTGTGTGTGTGTGTGTGGGTCTGTCTGTCATTCTGTTTTGCAGGAAGATTTCCCCTGTGCTTCCTGAGATGCAGGAAGCGAGGATCAGCAGAAAGTCTATAATGATGGTTTGTCATCGTGGTGCATTCCAACCTTTCTTTTTTTGGGGTGGGGGGGTGGGGTTGTTTAATTCGAGCCTGGATGTAGTCGAATTCTGCAGGCTGAGTTTTTATAGCTGTTGCATATTCTGGCCACAATATTTTGGCTCCAGGGTCGAGGGTTTGTCACAAACAATGTCATTTTGGTGCAAACAAACCACATGACTCAGTAGAACTCATTTTGTAGGCTGACTTGAGAACTTTGTTAAATGTTTTTGGTTTCTTCTGAAGTGCCACTCTGTAAGACCCTTTGCTCTTTTTTTTTGTCCAGGCTGTGTGAGTGGGTTAGAGGATACCAAGACATAATTTAATGACAACCATGCTTGGAACATTTCAACAATCATGTTGAGATTCATGTTCGTTACTCAAATTCCTTAGCTCTGGGATGTTAAAATACAACCTATTGGTGCAGCATGAGCTCGAAGAGGTTTTGATTTCGATTTAAGAATAGTATGGCATGACGTATACAAAAATTATTATTCTTTTTTTTTTTTTAAACAGCATGGGAAAACAAAAGCCATCTGCCATCCATTACCGAGTTTAAAACAAGATTATGTCATTTGGTAGTTATGTTTTGGTATACTCGTCGTTTCCGAGAGCATGAATCAAAAGTCCCTGTTAAAACACACAAAAGATCTGTTTTGCCCACCGACGTGCTTTCAAACTCGCTTAAAAATAGGCCACTACCAACGCTACCTAGAAGTTCAACGTTATCCGTTCTTGTAAACAAACAAACAAAAAAAAACGTGCCATCAGTATGTGGCGGTCCAGAGGGAAAACACCTGGTAACGTTCACATCAGTGGTACTTGTGGTAGCGTTCAACCGTGCATCATGAGTACATTATGCTAAATGACCCAAGGCAGTGTTGGGTGGCAGACATCACATCGCATCAGAGGTTTCAGAAGAAGGATGACTAGTCCTCCAGTCTGGCACCACGTTCGCACGACGTACAGGACAAGTCTAAGGGTGTTCGTCCGACAAAGCCAGCTGCCAAAACACGGGAGCTGGCATCGCTGCCTCACGGCTCCGAGCTCAACTCACAACGTGTGAAATTCCGCATATGTTTCCCCTCACCCAAATTTGCAGCGGTGTCCTCTGGGTTCTCCGATTTCCACTCACTGTCCAAAAACACGACAGTAGATGGGCTGGCTAAATTAAAATCGCCAGTAGGTGTGGATGAGCGTACGATGGACCGGCGTCCTATCCGGGGTGCACAGTGTCCGGTCAATAGACTCCAGACCCCCACGTGCAAAGCTCCCGAAGATGTACAGCACGAAGGAACGAAAAAATTAAACACAAGGCAACTTGAACCAAGCTCTGTCGTGTTTTGTCGAGATATAAAGCCCGGAAAACATCTTGCAACGACGCTCTACCAGACGGACCAGCTCGGTCTGAGTTTTTTCCAGCCGGTTCGCCCGAGGACGAGGAACAGAGGTGACTGAATCACGGAACCCAGAAAGCGTCCATTCGTGAGAAGCCGAGACGTGAAGATGAAACGGCCGCTCCAGACCCCGGGACACAGCCGTCGCTTTGTTGTCTGAGCTACCTGCTTACCCACAACACAACTGAAGCGCCAAATGACTGCTTGGGCTTTCAGACTAGAACTGAGCGACACCTACACGTGAGCCTAAACGAGACATTAACGTCAAAACCACCCTTAATTATCTACACGTCGTCCTGAAGGCGGCGGATTCGCAAGCGAAAAAGACACTTTAGGTCAAGTTCTACATGAAGGTACTTGCCGTGGATGGCTTAGATGCCGGGAAACCTTCTAAACTCAACCCAACATACAGAATATCGATTAGAATATTCACTAAACGAGACCTGGACACCCTGAAATGATGTTCTTCCTGAAACATAAAGCAGAATCAAGAGCCATTTATAAATTATTGTTATTATTATTATTATGATTATTATTAGTACACAACCCAGTGTTTGCAGAGACAGAAGTCTGAGATTAAGTTATGAACAAGTTAACTATGTAGGAGTCTTAAAAAAAAAAAGAAATCAAATAAAAATAAACACAAAAACACTCACCTCAGATGAATTTCAAAATAGTAACTTTATCCCAAAACAAACAAACAAACAAACAAACAAACCCCCCCATAAAAAGCGTTGGTTTTCTCACAGCTCCGCATTTTAATTCAAACTCATGGACGTTCTTCCAGGCGTTTCGTTATTTCAAAGAATGAAATGTTTAACTAAATAAAACCAAACAAAAAAAAGATAAACGCCCTTCCAACTGTTTGAGAGTTGACATGTCCTCGACGGAGCAGACTTGACATGGAAATGGAAGCGAACGCTGCTAACTAGCCTGTTAGCTCCCTCATATGCGTTCTCCCCGGGCTGTGCTTCTCTGAGGACTCGGGAGAAAAATGCGGTGGGTTTTTTATCCCCACCGCAGAAGACGCGGATTTCATTCTTCTGTCGAGTGGTTTAAAAACAAACAAACAAACAAACAAAAAACTAAACTTCTGAGTAGGTTCGTTTCGGGGTGAATCCCGTGAGCTCCGTGTCCTGCTGATAGCTTGGCAAAGAGGAAACTTCCCTCTCAGATGGATCCACAGATGGGCTGTGACCAAGAAACACTTCACCCTCTCCTGCTGATACACATGGGACATGCACTGGGGTGTAATAATGCATTCCAATCCGGTGTGAAATGAAACACAACAACAACAACAAACCCCAGTATAACAAATATAAAAGAACCAAACACAACATCATCAGTTGTTGATTTCAGGAGAGTTTATTGATTTAAACTTTTTTTGAAGGCTTCCAACAGTGACATCCAGAACACATCCCCCAGAAAACTCTGTGGAGGATCCACAGTTTTCACAGATCATCTTTCATGGCCATAAAATGCCAAAATATTGCTTATTGAATTCTAAAATATTCTTATAAGGCACTTACAAACATTTTGTGTGTGTGTGTGTGTGTGTGTGTGTGTTGTGTGTGTGTGTGTGTGTGTGTGGGTGAGTGACACCAAACCAGTTCAAATTGGGAGTTTGTATCATATTAACACCACTCAGATCGAACCTGATGGCATTTGTACTTGTTTTT